>CM072154.1:23332594-23420930 GCA_036850595.1 Rhyacichthys aspro | reverse complement strand
ATCCATCTAGTGTTTATTCTAAGGGATTGTAACAGATGAGAACCTCTATTCAGGAACAGAAAACCTTGGAGCGCTCCCATTGGTCGACACTTGTCACATGACATTCCAGGAAGTTTAATAGCTGCAGATAAAGTGTGTGTGTGTGTGTGTGTTACAGGTGCAGGACTCACCTGTGTGTGTGTGTGTGTGTGTGTGTGTGTGTGTGTGTGTGTGTGTGTCTGTGTGTCTGTGTGTGTCTGTGTGTGTCTGTGTGTGTCTGTGTGTGCCTGTGTGTGCCTGTGTGTCTGTGTTGCAGGACTCACCTGTGTGTGTGTGTGTGTGTGTGTGTGTGTGTGTTGCAGGTGCAGGACTCACCTGTGTGTGTGTGTGTGTGTGTGTGTGTGTGTGTTGCAGGTGCAGGACTCACCTGTGTGTGTGTGTGTTGCAGGTGCAGGACTCACCTGTGTGTGTGTGTGTGTCTGTGTGTGTGTGTGTGTGTTGCAGGACTCACCTGTGTGTGTGTGTGTGTTACAGGTGCAGGACTCACCTGTGTGTGTGTGTGTGTGTGTGTGTGTGTGTCTGTGTCTGTGTGCCTGTGTGTCTGTGTTGCAGGACTCACCTGTGTGTGTGTGTGTGTCTGTGTTGCAGGACTCACCTGTGTGTGTGTGTGTGTGTTGCAGGTGCAGGACTCACCTGTGTGTGTGTGTGTTGCAGGTGGTGGAGGATGCTGCTCTGGAGGACTGTGTGACTCCAGTCAGAACAGTAGAAGAAGAACTGCCGTGTCCGATCTGCTTTAAAACCCTCGGCTCCAGACTGGACCTGGACGCTCACATGGACACACACCCGGACACCGCTCTCAGGTAAAACACACCTGAGAGACTGAATCTGTGGAGAGTCTCAGACAGGTTTTAGTTGGATCTGAACAGGTTTTAGTTGGATCTGAACAGGTTTTAGTTGGATCTGATCAGTGTTACAGATGAAGACGAGGAGGAGGAGGGTCACATTTAGCTGCTAATCCTCTTTAATGAGACTAAAGAGGATCTGGAGCAGGACCGAGAGGATGAGAGGACGATGCTCCAGAGACAGTCCCTCATCACTGTCCTGTCTCTGTCCTGTCTCTGTCCTGTCTCTGTCCCAGACTCAGAGACAGACTCAGAGACAGAGATGTGGAGTTGAGGATGCTCCTCGTGTCCCTCTCGTCTCAGACAGAGCAGCTGGTTCAGAGCTAATCCTGAGGCTTTGATCAGAAACAGGACGTAAATCTGTTACCTGCAGCACTCCCCCCTGTGGACACACACAGGAACTGCAATGGATTTAAACAGGTTTTACATGGACTTGAACAGGTTTTAGAGGGATTTGAACAGGTTTTAGTTGGATTTGAACAGGTTTTAGTTGGATTTGAACAGGTTTTTGACCTGTCTGTGTCTCAGGTCTGAAGCTGATTCCAGGTTTTAAACCAGTTTTATTTTGAAGGTGTGACGCGTGCTGCCTGTCGTTCCGGACTCACCGAGGTCTGCTCCGACACAACGCGGCGGTCCATAAGCTCCTCCCCCTCGACCCCAGCGGACGACCTTTCATCCAGAACAACCCCTCCATCCCCCAGGGCTTCAACGAACTCGCCTTCATCGACTTCTCCTGCCACAAGTTCAGCCACATCGCACAGGTAACGGCCAATCAGAGAGCAGCGCAGGTAACGGCCAATCAGAGAGCAGCGCAGGTAACGGCCAATCAGAGAGCAGCGCAGGTAACAGCCAATCAGAGAGCAGCGCAGGTAACAGCCAATCAGAGAGCAGCGCAGGTAACGGCCAATCAGAGAGCAGCGCAGGTAACAGCCAATCAGAGAGCAGCACAGGTAACAGCCAATCAGAGAGCAGCGCAGGTAACGGTCAATCAGAGAGCAGCACAGGTAACAGCCAATCAGAGAGCAGCGCAGGTAACGGTCAATCAGAGAGCAGCACAGGTAACAGCCAATCAGAGAGCAGCGCAGGTAACGGCCAATCAGAGAGCAGCGCAGGTAACGGCCAATCAGAGAGCAGCGCAGGTAACGGCCAATCAGAGAGCAGCGCAGGTAACAGCCAATCAGAGAGCAGCGCAGGTAACGGCCAATCAGAGAGCAGCGCAGGTAACGATCAATCAGAGAGCAGCGCAGGTAACGGCCAATCAGAGAGCAGCACAGGTAACAGCCAGTCAGGCTCCCTGTGTCCTCACCTGTGTCCTCACCTGTCTCACCTGTGTCCTCAGGTGTGGTGTGAGACGAACCTGCGACGCTGCGTCTCCAAGTTCCATCGTTTCGTGTGCGACTCGTGCGATCGAGCGTTTCCTTTGCGCTCGGCTCTGGAGCTGCACAAAACCAACTCCCACAAAACCACAGAAGAAGAACTGAGAGCCGCCGCAAAAGAAGAAGAAGAAGAAGAAGAAGAAGAAGAAGAGACCAAACCACAGACGAAAACTGAGGATGCAACAGAAGAAGAAGAAGAGACGGAGCAGGAGAGTTTCCTCCAGACTCTGGGGCTGCAGCACGTCTCCAAGGTAACGACCTCCTTTTATTTAGGAAAGGAACCGAAGGAACAAGGAGACAAGGAAAGGAAACAGAAAATGAAGGGTTATTATGTTGTTCTTTTGTCTTTGTGCTCCATACGTCTACTCTCCAGGTCTAACCCGGTCTAAACCAGGTCTAACCCGGTCTCTCTCCTCAGGTCCCGGTCTAAACCAGGTCTAACCCGGTCTCTCTCCTCAGGTCCCGGTCTAAACCCGGTCTAACCCGGTCTCTCTCCTCAGGTCCAGGTCTAAACCCGGTCTAAACCCGGTCTAACCCGGTCTCTCTCCTCAGGTCCCGGTCTAAACCCGGTCTAACCCGGTCTCTCTCCTCAAGTCCAGGTCTAATCCCGGTCTAAACCCGGTCTAACCCGGTCTCTCTCCTCAGGTCCCGGTCTAAACCCGGTCTAACCCGGTCTCTCTCCTCAGTTCCCGGTCTAAACCCGGTCTAACCCGGTCTCTCTCCTCAGGTCCAGGTCTAATCCCGGTCTAAACCCGGTCTAACCCGGTCTCTCTCCTCAGGTCCCGGTCTAAACCCGGTCTAACCCGGTCTCTCTCCTCAGGTCCCGGTCTAAACCCGGTCTAACCCGGTCTCTCTCCTCAGGTCCAGGTGGGGCCCTCGGAGGCCGACCTGATCCAGGCTCGTCTGGACAGTATCAGGACGATCCCGGTGGAGTGCAGTGGCTCGTCGCTGCCACAGGAGGCGCTGTCCGTGAGCGGAGGGGCTCTGGGGCTGGCTCTGGGGCTGGGGGTCCCTCTGCTGCCGTTTCAGGCCGGCTTCCTGCTGCAGCCCGAGGGAGGGACCCCCGGGGGCCAACACGGAGAGACTCCCGCCATCGTGGAGCTGGACATCCAGCAGATCCTAAAGGTCGCGGCGGCGGCCCCCAACCAGATGGGACTGAGCCTGCCTCTGGGGAAGGGGCTCACAGCGGGGTCCGGGCTGACGGCAGGAGGGGCCACAGGTGAGTGTGCTGCAGGGGAGGGGGAGGGGGTCACAGGGGGAGGGGCCACAGGTGAGTGTGCTGCAGGGGAGGGGTCACAGGGGGAGGGGCTACAGGTGAGTGTGCTGCAGGGGAGGGGTCAGGGGTCACAGGGGGAGGGGCCACAGGTGAGTGTGCTGCAGGGGAGGGGTCACAGGGGGAGGGGCTACAGGTGAGTGTGCTGCAGGGGAGGGGGAGGGGGTCACAGGGGGAGGGGCTACAGGTGAGTGTGCTGCAGGGGAGGGGGAGGGGGTCACAGGGGGAGGGGCTACAGATGAGTGTGCTGCTGGGGAGGGGTCAAGGGTCAGATTGAACTGTAACATGTAAAAGTGTCTCCTGATTGTGATGTCATTTGTGTCTGTCCCAGGTTCGGTTCAGAAGACCATGCCCCCTCTGAAGCCCAAGCCCCCTCTGACCCCTCGCTCGGGCCTGGCCTCCACTCCTCCTCCTCTGCAGAGCTCACAGCAGGCGTCTCTGGGCTGCATCAGTCCCAGTCTGCCTCCTCCGGCTCCGTCTCTCTTCAAAAGCCCCTCCAACGCCGCTCAAACCGAGTCCGACTGCGTCGACTCCCACTCCCCCTCGTCCGACTCCCCCCCGACTCCCACCGCGGCCTTAAACAACGACGAGACGGCGCTGAACCGTAAAAACGCAGCTAAAGTGGCTAACTCCTCGGCTAAAGGCTCGTTCCCGTGTCGTTTCTGCGATCAGGTGTTTGCGTTTTCGGGCGTGCTCCAGGCTCACATGAGATTCCACCTCGGCATCTTACCTCATCAGTGCAACATCTGCGACTACGTAGCTCCGGACAAAGCCACGCTAATCCGACATTTACGGACGCACAGCGGCGAGCGGCCGTACGTCTGCCGCGTCTGTCACTACCCTTTCACTGTCAAAGCCAACTGCGAGCGACATCTCAGGAAAAAACACGCCAAAACTTCACGAAAAGACATCGAAAAGAACATAAAATACGTCACTTCTACAGCAACAACGAACATTGCGGCTGCGCTAACGGCGGCCGCTAACGTTGCTACGACAAACGCCCAGGACACGGAGACAGTTTGCCGATTCTGCGGCGAGGATCTGAAGTCGTACCGCGCGCTGCAGATCCATCTGAGAACTCACAACGGCTGCCAGCGCAAACCCTTCGAGTGTAAACGCTGTGGAGCCGCCTTCCTCGCAAAACGAAACTGCATCCACCACCTTCTGAAGCACCACCCCGAGGTCCAGGAGCGAGAGATCGAGGAGCACATCGCCACGCTGCAGCCCGCTAACGTCGGAGCTAACGCTAGCATCGCCGCAAACAGAGCCACAAACCTGAGTCAGATCAACGGACTCCAGAGTGTCAAAGTCGAGGCCATTTACGCTAACGACCCGGACCAGCCGCTGGACTTCTCCGCCAAAAAAACCCGTGACTCTGCAAGTGTTAAACTGGAAATGTACGAGAGCGGCGCGGGTCTGGACCAGCCCATCGACCTGTCCATCCCCAGCAAACGGCAACGACGCGACGAAAACCCTGACGTGAAACCGGATCTGAGCCTCACAGACGTCACGGCGCTTTCCAAAGACGACAAACTCTCGGCTAACCTGCTGCAGGCGCTGCCCTCGTCGCTCGGCTGTTTCCAGTTGGCGTCAGGCTCCGCGACGTCGAGCCTGAGCTCCAGAGCCCAGCGCCTGAAGCCTCTGCTGCCCAAACCCTCGTCTGCGGCGTCCAAAGAGCTGCCGCCGCTCGCCTCCATCGCTCAGATCATCCACTCCGTCTCCGGGGCGACCGACCTGCTGCGGAGCCGGGAGACGGTCGCCGCGACGACAGCATCAGTGGGGAGCGTCACCGTGGAAACGAAGAATAAGGCGGAGTCTGAGCGGGACGCGGCAGAAGATGAGGACCCAGCGAGGTACGAGAAAAACTGAGCCGACAGCTGCTGAGAAATATTAAATCTGGAATAAATTTGACAAGTTTGCACAAAATATAGTTTAATATAGTTTAGTTTATGTTTAATATTGAACCACTCAGGTCCAACTTTAGGACCAATAGCAAAACAAAAACCCTCGGTTCTCGCAGCAGATGGCGCTCTGCTCTAAACCTCCACTGTTTCCTGTTTTTAATTTTTTCCTCCTTTTGTTCGGTGTCGACAGAAAGCGTCCTCGAAAGAAGCCCGTCCCGTCGTCGAAGGACAAATCCGCGACGGGCATCGATCTGGAGTCGAGCGGAGAATTCGCCAGCGTCGAGAAAATGTTGGCCACGACCGACGCCAACAAGTTCAGCACGTTCCTCCAGACGGCGGAGCTGGCGGCGAAACGAGGTACGGGCTCGAAACACGAGGGATTCACTGAGAAACGGCGGATCTGGCAACAAAAGGCCTCAGTGTAAAGTAAGAACATGCTCCAGGCTTTGTTTGACCTGATTGTTCCTCCACAGACTCAGCGTCTGAAGAGAAACAGCCCAAAGCCTCGGCCCCTCAGCCTCAGCCCAAAGGAAAGAAGAACGCTTACTCTAACTCTGCTCAGAAAATGACCTGCCCCTTCTGCCCCCGAGTGTTCCCCTGGGCCAGCTCCCTGCAGAGGCACATGCTCACCCACACAGGTAAATACCCCTCAGATAACTACCCCTCAGGTAAATACCCTCACAGGTAAATACCCTCACCGGTAAATAATACTCATAAAGGTAGAATAAATACACTGGGGTAAGAAATCCACTCGGGTAACACATGAGCACAGGTGTATTTCAGAGTTGTGTGTGGTGTTCAGGTCAGAAGCCGTTCCCGTGTCCCAAATGTGACGCCTTTTTCTCCACGAAATCCAACTGTGAGCGCCACCTGCTGCGAAAACACGGCGTTACGAACCGAACTCTGAGACGGAACGGCATCATCGTCAAAAAAGAAGCGGAGGAGGCATCGCCCGAGAGCGCAGGTACGAAAAGAACCCGACACCTAGATCAGACCTGGTTCAGACCTGGATCAGACCTGGATCAGACCTGGATCAGACCTGGATCAGACCTGGTTCTGACCTGGTTCTGACCTGGTTCAGACCTGGTTCAGACCTGGATCTGACCTGGATCAGACCTGGATCAGACCTGGTTCAGACCTGGATCAGACCTGGTTCAGACCTGGTTCAGACCTGGTTCAGACCTGGTTCAGACCTGGTTCTGACCTGGTTCAGACCTGGTTCAGACCTGGATCTGACCTGGATCTGACCTGGATCTGACCTGGTTCAGACCTGGTTCAGACCTGGATCAGACCTGGTTCAGACCTGGTTCTGACCTGGATCAGACCTGGTTCAGACCTGGTTCAGACCTGGTTCAGACCTGGTTCAGACCTCGTTCAGACCTGGTTCAGACCTGGTTCAGACCTGGATCAGACCTGGTTCAGACCTGGATCAGACCTGGTTCAGACCTGGTTCAGACCTCGTTCAGACCTGGTTCAGACCTGGTTCAGACCTGGTTCAGACCAATGAGGGAAGCATCTGCAGCCATTTTGTGTCCACATTCTTTCAGCTTGTTTTTGTAGATATTTCAAGCCGGTTCAAACGGTTAAATTCTCAAACGCAAATATTAATCAGAAAAGTGATAATTTTTCGTTTTTAAATAGTTTTTTATGGATTTGTTCTTTTTTTGTCAGAGTCTCAGTCTGAAGCCGAGCCCGTTCCTCCTGAAGCAGATCTGAGAGCCTCAGAGTCAAACCCCGCCTCCAATGTTCAAAGCCCCGCCCCCAACAGTAACCCCGCCCAATCAGAGCCAAAGGGGGCGGGTCCTGCTGCAGCAAACCCCGCCCACAAATCAACAACAGGTCGGTTCACAAACAGTAACAATAACATTCCTCTTCATTCGAGCAGTTTTTTTATGTGAATTCTCCTGATCCCTTCATTTGTACATTTCCTTGCGAATGCGTTGTCAGAGGGAGTTAACATGTTTTGATGGATGGATTAATCAATTATTTGAGTAAAAACATCCTTCTGAAGCTAATTTTACCACAATATTAAATGAATCTTTCTTTATTGACTTCAAGAGTTTTGTTTTGACTCTTATTCCTTATTTTCAGATCGTATTATTCTCATAAAACAGTTTTGTGTCGTTGTCAGATGTGGATGAGGCTGAAGTCGTCCCAGATCCTCCTCAGACTGAAGCTACAGACGATCAGCAGCAGGAGGCGCTAGAGAGCGACGAAGCAGAGAAACAGCCTCCACAGACCAGCTCCACAAAGGTAACAGCTACAGTGTTTATTCTGACCACAAATTTGAATGTAGTTTCAGTCATAATTTAGTCTAATCCTTCTTAGTTTTAGTCTAGTTTTAGTCGACTACATCTACAATAGATTCAGTCTAAAATATAAAGGGTAATGTGTTCTCTTCAGTAATAATGTCTCTGAATGAAAGTAAACTACTCCACCATCACTTCAGCGACGCTCAAAACCCTGAGACTGATTGGATCTCTTCTCAACTCGACTCCTTTTCATTGGATTTAGTCTCATCTTTTGTTTTTATACGTTGATGAAAGTGTTGATTTCATTCTCATTAATCATTTAATTTAGTTTTCTTTTGTTTTCATGTTGTTGACGAAAACTATGATGAAAATTATTCGTCAAGAAAACTGTGGCTAATTGTGACACACGTTCTTCAGCAGTATTTACTCTTGTCTGACTTGTCTGTGTTTGTATTTTCAGGTGGAAAGTGCCGATGATGACGACTGCCACAGCAACAAAAGCCTGGATTTAAATTTTGGAAGAAAACTCATTGACTTTAAGCTCAACACTGCTTCCTCTGGTTCCTCTCAGGATGAACAGCCCAGCGCTAACTCCGCTAACTCCGCTAACCCCGAAAACCCCGACGCTAACTCTCCCTCGGCCCCTGCCAAGGCCCAGCCCGACTACAAACACGTCTGCCGAGTCTGCAAGAAGAGCTTCCGCTACAGCACCACGCTCACTCGGCACGAAAAGGCTCACCTCGGCGAAGAAACGCCGAGCGCTCCGGACGAAACGGCTCCAGAACAAGAAACTGGAAAAACAGAAGAGACGGGAAAAGAGACTGGAAACGAGGAAGACAAGATGGAGGACAAGACCGCAGACAAAATGGCCGACCAGACGGACGATTTAAAAGAGCCAGAGTCGGAGCAGGTCAAAGGCGGCGAGAGCGAAGGAGAGAGCGGAGAATCAGAGTCTGACGAAAAAGACAAAGAAGAAGAACGCAGCGACGAAGAAAACGGAACCGAACCAAAGACTTCAGACGGAAACAGAGTCGACAAACGCAAGAAGATCTGCAACGTCTGCGGCAAACGCTTCTGGTCTCTGCAGGATCTGACCAGACACATGAGGTCCCACACAGGTACGGACCAGGTCTAGACCGGACCCAGGACTGAACCAGACCAGTTTTAAACAAGATCAGGACTAGACCCTAAATCTGACCTGGACTGAATCTAAAATAAAACCTAGGACTAAACCAGGACAAAGTCTGGTCTAATCCACAATAAAACCAGGTCTAAACCACGACAAATAAGTAATTCTCATGAGTTTAGGTTGGTCTGGTTCAATCCTGGAGTAAATAATCTTAATAAAAGCTGTTCTAATCCTGGTCTGTTCTCAGGCGAGCGTCCGTACCAGTGCCAGACCTGCGAGCGCACCTTCACCCTGAAGCACAGTCTGGTCCGACACCAAAGGATCCACCTCAAACCTCGCACCAACGAAGACAACGGCAGCGAGGACGGCGACTCGTGCACGCCCACGCCCACCTCCACGTGCACGCCCTCCGAGAACGAGAGCGAGACCGGCGCCAAGGACCTGGACGAGCCGGACCCGGACGGAACATCGGACAAACGCTCGGAAACGGAGGAGACGCCCGCGAAAACTGAGCAGGACGAAGATAAATCTACAAACACGAGTCTGGAACCTACTGACGACGACACAGAGGCTGAAAAACAGGAGAAAAACAGTGAAAACGGTGAAAATACGAGAGAGTCGGTCTCCAAAGAGGCTCCAGGGGACAGCGCGGCCGAGTCTTCCCAGGCCGAGGGCTTCGTGGACGGGCTGCTGGAGCTGGACGTGAAGCCCCCTCTGGAGCACATGCTTCCCAACGGAGAGCCGCCTCTAGTGGGCGCCGAATGAGCCCGGAATCACTCACTACTCCTTTTACAATCGAGTCAAATCTGAAAAGCAGCACAGGTTTTACTGAAAATTAACATTCTCCAAATTACATATAGTTTAACTTCATAATGGACCTATTTCTTGAGACAAAAACCAAAGTAAATTTTCATCCTTTTGGAACTTTCCAGCTACTAATACGATTTTTAACAATAATTTACATTTCAGCATAAAAACATTGCATAGAAATATAAAATGTAAGAGTAATTTGTATTTTGTGTGACAAAACTTTCTTAAATTAAAAATGAACAATTCTAGCTTGATTTTTGGTTAAAAAGACACTTTTTCAACAAGAGAAGAAATAAATTTTAAAGTAGAAAAAATTTATTGAACTAACATGTCTTAAAGCAACCAAAACCTTTTTAGCACTTTTGCGTCGTCATAAAAAAAGTGATGAGACTTGCTCAAAATTCATAATCTACAAAATCTAAACATATTGTCAAAGGTTAGTCTGAATGGGATGAAATTATCAGTGGAAAGTCCTCGAACAAAAGGAAAAATTAGCCCTATTAAATCTGGACCAGCATTAGTTAGCATTACTAGCTGTCATTTCTGATGCAAAATTATAAAATTTGAAAATACCAAACTAAAGCTAGTTTCCGTCTGGTTTTAAAGGGAGTAGTGACTGAGACTCTACGCTGACGTCACCACAGTGCCATACGACGACGGACGCTACATTATTCACGGAAAATCAACCGGAATCCTATTTTTGATTGAGTTATTTTTTTCTTGAAGTGCCTTACTACTAGTCCTACTTCTAAAGAGATGTTTTTCTGCATTATTACAGAGGTGGATCTAATTTTTATAGCTTTTTATGATGACAATGATCTATTTTTGTGTCGGGGAATCTATATATTCAGCAATAAAAGATTAAAATTTATTATTGTTCTAGATTTTGTTTGAGAATTAATGATCAATTTAATGGAGACGCAGAAAGATTAAACGGGACCTGCGTTAATTATTCTGTATTTAAATCAATCTAATGGAGACCTAGTATTTGAACCAGTTTGGAGACTTTTTTCCCAAAGCTCACCAGCCGTTTCTATCATTTTAGTTTTGGATGAACTCGCTCTTAATAACGGCCAAAGTGAGCGGATTCACCAGCACGACTACTTTTATAACTGGAAAAAGCCCGAGGGCGAGCGGACAGAAAACACAACGGACGCTTCATTAATTTTTGTGTCTAAACCGCCGCCGTCTCTTCGTCTGGTTCTGAGATGATTACGAACTTGTGGAAAAGTCGGATTTGAACGGACTCGTAAAGGGCAGAGAATAGTGTTTGGTTCTCGTCGATTTTTGTTGTTTTCCTTTAAAACTCGTCACACTATGGCTCCCTTGGTCCCTGTGAGGTGTATGTTATCATTTCCTGATCATTGATCGTTGATTCCATGTTTGTACAGACAGGTTTAACACGAGCCGTGTGATGCTAGTCGCCTATATTTTTGTTTTTTTGTGTGTGATTTTTTTGTTTGTTTTGGTGAAGGGAGGGGAACTCTTGTGTTTAATTAATTTTTAATAACTGAACAAATCTTTGGTTGTGTGAATGAAGCCTGTCTCTCATCATTTCTCCTCTTTAAGTGTTAAATTCATATCTAACAACAACATATTTTTAGTTTACCTCAACTTCTGAGAAAGCTCTGTCTGCGACTCTTTAAATCCTGTGTCTTCCGAATCTGGGCTAGCGAACTTTTGCTAGCCTTTTTGCCAAGGAGCTAACAGAGCTAATTATCTTCGTATTAAATGCAAAAAAAAAAACATTTTTCTTCACCTGTAATAAAAAAAAACTGAAAAGGGCTCTTTCAGTATCAGTTTTAAATATTGCCTCACGATGAAAGGGCTGATATCTCTTTCTGTATTAACCACAAGCTAATCACACGTTAGCGCTAACAGTCATTGTTGGTTTGTTAAATTGTCAAATGGCCTTTGATAAAGTATTAAAACCAAGTTATTTTTTTAACTCAAGGGCTATTAATATCACTGTTTTCCTCTTAAAACGAAGGGCTAACAACCACAAGCTAAAAACAGATGCTACCTAACTAAAATAATATGAAGTCGTAGCTTGCATTTTTTTAGTTTAATACTTTACCGTTAACAAAGTATTAGGAGAAAATGTGTGCCTCTGATTGCAAGCTAACTCATTTAAAAGGAGTAATAACCCTTCTAAGTGTGAGCTAAACGACAATTTAACAAGCTAACAAATTGCTAGCATTACAATATGTAATAACAGCTAGCTGTATTAATTCTCTTTCAGTCTCATTTAAGCACAATTTGTTGGCCCTGGATTCATTTAAAGCACATTTTGTCGCCATTATCTTCTATTTCAGAGTGAATTCCCTTAAGATTCCCATCACTAACACTATTAAATTGTTGGATATATTGGCGTTAAAGACAATCAGACGTGTTTTTTGGGGTTTACGAGATGAATTATGGATAAAAATAGTTTAGTAAAGTCCATTGGGTGCTTGTCTCTGAACAGACGACACTGTAAACTGCTGCGTTCGAGTTAAACAAGTTAAAGGGCTAACTCTACAAACCGTGTTTCAACGCAGTGAATAATCCTAAAATATCATGACGAGGGGGTGGGTAGAGCAGGAGTAGATTTTTCTGTTTTGTGTGTAAAGGTTTAGCTAACTTTTCTTGTACATTTTTATATAAATAATCGAGCAGCAACCTCATAAACAAATAGAACCTCAGCGGCTCATAACTGTAGGCAGCGCCGGTCAGTCTGTAAACGAGAAATATGGAACGATAGAAGCTGAATGTGTGATTGGACCTGACTGAACGCTGCTGTGAACTGGCACTAACTTCCAAAACTACTACTGCTACTACTTTTTGTGCTACTACATCGGGGGAAATTAAAAGAGTTCCTTTAGCTTCACGTAAAAGACACTGATTAACGAAAATAACCTGTTTCTGATTTAACAAGCAACATGAAACTATTATTTTTATTGGCTACTCATTTGATTGTTTGAGCTGGATTGTCTTAATAAAGCCCAGAAGTCAAAATAAACCCTGCTAACTTGTGCTAAAATTCTAAAGGGCATTGTTTATTTGTTTTTTGTTTTTGGAAGTCTGGTTTGACAGCAAAAAAAAAATCCCACTCCTGATAAGAAAATCCAGCTAAAATAATACTAAAATTCATCACTTCCCATTGCTAGCTTAAGTTTTCCAAGCTAACAGGTTTTTGCTTTGTCATTGTAGGTTAGCAAAATAAACTGTATAGCTTGTCTCCAAAATATTAAATACCAATTTTTAAAATTCCTAAAATATATAAATAACTTTTTTTACTATTAAAACAACAGGTAATATAAGCTTGCTTAAAGGTAGCTAGAATTTATAGTCAGGATAGTAATTGTAGCTGATAGCAGACCAAGCTAGCTTATTTTGAAAGCTAACCAAACAATGTAATTAAGCTAATAAACTGTTGTATTGACCAAATGCAGTCAAAGATTCAAAACGTCAGCATGATTGGTGTTTGCTTTATGCGTGAAAAAAAGGCTAACAGTTTATTTCTCCTTTTATAAACACATGAACACAATGAAAAACAAAGACAATGTATACGTTTAGGAAAATAATAGAGAGTAGTTGTAATGTAATTCTGAGTAGAACTGAATTTGTTTGACCAAAAAATAAACCTATTTCGATCTAAAAACATGTCGCTAAAGGAACTCTTTCATTCTCTTCGGTTAAAGTTTGTTGTAGCTTCCTGTAGCCTGTTTATCTTCGGGACTAGGTTAGTTCGAGTGTTAGCGTGTTAGCGCATTAGCATGCGCGGCCATACAAATACTGGAGCTCCATTCGAATGCACGTGGACTGTTTTTAACGTATTTATTTGGTGCCCAGGTGTGTCTCTTTGTGTGTGTGCGTGAATATTTCTACGATGACTTGAGAAGAAGCCATGTATTATTAAAAATATCAGATTAATGCTGTGGAGGGGCTGTTTATTGTTTTTTCCCGATGCTAGCAATAAACCTCTCTGAATCCCAAAGCTTTACGTAGAATCCTGTTTGAGTTGGGTCTTGGTTCACTTGTATTTTTAGTTTGGCTGATTTTGGTTATTTTTTCTTTCTATGACGTATATAAAACTGTGAAAATCCAGTGTGTTCAGTTAAAGGGTGAGTTTTAGGCTAGTTTTTTGCATGTTATTCTAATTTGTTTAATTTCTCTTCTGTTTTCTCCATCTCTTTTGGCGCTACTCTTGTATACCTATCTATATATAATTATAAAATATATATAATCGCTCTCAGGGTCTTTCAGAATCCATTATTCAAAACTACATTGTTCTTTTTCCTGAGTTGCATCTTTCCTTTTTGTTTTAAACGAGGCAGAACTATCAAATCACTACATTTAGCACTTGACTGTGAACTTGTCATTTTACTCAAAAATAGATTTATTGTCTTTATTTCGAGGTCAAAGGGAACGTGACACATGAAACAGACTTTTGCAGAAAAATTGCTGGACCTCAAATCTTCGAAGCATTAACTTGTCTCAAATATTGTCATTTTTTGGTTGTTATTCTTGAATTTTTGGCCCTCCTCTGTCCTCTTCTGACAGTGTTTCACAGAGTCAAGAGATGTAAACCTGTTCTGTATTCAACCCAATAAGAAACAGCAATAAAGATTATATCAAGGAAAGGTGTGTGAATCAAACACTGTGTCATGTCTTTATTATATTAATATAACACATTAACAGTTACATACTACATCTATACTAACATTTATGAAATCAGGTTTAGTTCCCATTTATTAGAATTGAGGGCTTTATTACCCTCAAATACATGGCATTTTTAGTGTTATTTTTTTTTTATTTTAGTGGCATTAATGTTCCAAAAGTCATTTTAACCATTTCTGAGACAAAAGTAAATTTGACCAAATTTGATAATTTTTGCCATAGTATAGCCTTACGTTTTGAAATCGGAGGATTTTAAGTAACCTTCAAATTAAAGTTTTAAAATAGCCCCAAATACATCAGACGACATTTATTAATGTCCCAACAGTCATTTTAACCATTTGTGAGACAAAAGTAAATTTGAGCAAATTTGATCATTTTTGCCATAGTATAGCCTTACGTTTTGAAATCTGAGGATTTTAAGTAACCTTCAAATTAAAGTTTTAAAATAGCCCCAAATACATCAGACGACATTTATTAATGTTCCAACAGTCGTTTTAACCATTTTTGAGTCAAAAGCAATTTGGTCAAAATTTACAATTTTTGCCATAGTATAGCCTTACATTTTGAAATCGGAGGATTTTAAGAAACCTTCAAATTAAAGTTTTAAAATAGCCCCAAATGCATCAGACGACATTTATTAATGTCCCAGCAGTCATTTTAACCATTTTTGAGACAAAAGTAAATTTGAGCAAATTTGATAATTTTTGCCATAGTATAGCCTTACGTTTTGAAATCTGAGGATTTTAAGTAACCTTCAAATTAAAGTTTTAAAATAGCCCCAAATACATCAGACGACATTTATTAATGTTCCAAAAGTCATTTTAACCATTTCTGAGACAAAAGTAAATTTGGACCAAATTTACCATTTTTGCCATAGTATAGCCTTACATTTTGAAATCGGAGGATTTTAAGAAACCTTCAAATTAAAGTTTTAAAATAGCCCCAAATGCATCAGACGACATTTATTAATGTCCCAGCAGTCATTTTAACCATTTTTGAGACAAAAGTAAATTTGAGCAAATTTGATAATTTTTGCCATAGTATAGCCTTACATTTTGAAATCGGAGGATTTTAAGAAACCTTCAAATTAAAGTTTTAAAATAGCCCCAAATGCATCAGACGACATTTATTAATGTCCCAGCAGTCATTTTAACCATTTTTGAGACAAAAGTAAATTTGAGCAAATTTGATAATTTTTGCCATAGTATAGCCTTACGTTTTGAAATCTGAGGATTTTAAGTAACCTTCAAATTAAAGTTTTAAAATAGCCCCAAATACATCAGACGACATTTATTAATGTTCCAACAGTCGTTTTAAACATTTTTGAGACAAAAGCAATTTGGTCAAAATTTACAATTTTTGCCATAGTATAGCCTTACATTTTGAAATCGGAGGATTTTAAGAAACCTTCAAATTAAAGTTTTAAAATAGCCCCAAATGCATCAGACGACATTTATTAATGTCCCAGCAGTCATTTTAACCATTTTTGAGACAAAAGTAAATTTGAGCAAATTTGATAATTTTTGCCATAGTATAGCCTTACGTTTTGAAATCTGAGGATTTTAAGTAACCTTCAAATTAAAGTTTTAAAATAGCCCCAAATACATCAGACGACATGTATTAATGTTCCAACAGTCGTTTTAACCATTTCTGAGACAAAAGTAAATTTGGACAAAATTTACTATTTTTGCCATAGTATAGCCTTACATTTTGAAATCGGAGGATTTTAAGAAACCTTCAAATTAAAGTTTTAAAATAGCCCCAAATACATCAGACGACATGTATTAATGTTCCAACAGTCGTTTTAACCATTTCTGAGACAAAAGTAAATTTGGACAAAATTTACTATTTTTGCCATAGTATAGCCTTACGTTTTGAAATCGGAGGATTTTAAGTAACCTTCAAATTAAAGTTTTAAAATAGCCCCAAATACATCAGACGACATTTATTAATGTCCCAACAATCATTTTAACCATTTTTGAGACAAAAGTAAATTTGAGCAAATTTGATAATTTTTGCCATATAGCCTTACATTTTGAAATCGGAGGATTTTAAGAAACCTTCAAATTAAAGTTTTAAAATAGCCCCAAATACATCAGACGACATGTATTAATGTTCCAACAGTCGTTTTAACCATTTCTGAGACAAAAGTAAATTTGGACAAAATTTACAATTTTTGCCATAGTATAGCCTTACGTTTTGAAATCGGAGGATTTTAAGTAACCTTCAAATTAAAGTTTTAAAATAGCCCCAAATACATCAGACGACATTTATTAATGTCCCAACAATCATTTTAACCATTTTTGAGACAAAAGTAAATTTGAGCAAATTTGATAATTTTTGCCATATAGCCTTACATTTTGAAATCGGAGGATTTTAAGAAACCTTCAAATTAAAGTTTTAAAATAGCCCCAAATACATCAGACGACATTTATTAATGTCCCAGCAGTCATTTTAACCATTTTTGAGACAAAAGTAAATTTGAGCAAATTTGATAATTTTTGCCATAGTATAGCCTTACGTTTTGAAATCTGAGGATTTTAAGTAACCTTCAAATTAAAGTTTTAAAATAGCCCCAAATACATCAGACGACATTTATTAATGTTCCAACAGTCGTTTTAACCATTTTTGAGACAAAAGCAATTTGGTCAAAATTTACAATTTTTGCCATAGTATAGCCTTACGTTTTGAAATCTGAGGATTTTAAGTAACCTTCAAATTAAAGTTTTAAAATAGCCCCAAATACATCAGACGACATTTATTAATGTCCCAACAGTCGTTTTAACCATTTTTGAGACAAAAGTAAATTTGAGCAAATTTGATAATTTTTGCCATAGTATAGCCTTACGTTTTGAAATCGGAGGATTTTAAGTAACCTTCAAATTAAAGTTTTAAAATAGCCCCAAATACATCAGACGACATGTATTAATGTTCCAACAGTCGTTTTAACCATTTCTGAGACAAAAGTAAATTTGGTCAAAATTTACAATTTTTGCCATAGTATAGCCTTACATTTTGAAATCGGAGGATTTTAAGAAACCTTCAAATTAAAGTTTTAAAATAGCCCCAAATGCATCAGACGACATTTATTAATGTCCCAACAGTCATTTTAACCATTTTTGAGACAAAAGTAAATTTGACCAAATTTGATAATTTTTGCCATAGTATAGCCTTACGTTTTGAAATCTGAGGATTTTAAGTAACCTTCAAATTAAAGTTTTAAAATAGCCCCAAATACATCAGACGACATTTATTAATGTCCCAGCAGTCATTTTAACCATTTTTGAGACAAAAGTAAATTTGAGCAAATTTGATAATTTTTGCCATAGTATAGCCTTACGTTTTGAAATCGGAGGATTTTAAGAAACCTTCAAATTAAAGTTTTAAAATAGCCCCAAATACATCAGACGACATTTATTAATGTCCCAACAGTCATTTTAACCATTTTTGAGACAAAAGTAAATTTGACAAAATTTCTATTTTTGCCATAGTATAGCCTTACATTTTGAAATCGGAGGATTTTAAGTAACCTTCAAATTAAAGTTTTAAAATAGCCCCAAATACATCAGACGACATTTATTAATGTCCCAACAGTCATTTTAACCATTTTTGAGACAAAAGTAAATTTGAGCAAATTTGATAATTTTTGCCATATAGCCTTACGTTTTGAAATCTGAGGATTTTAAGAAACCTTCAAATTAAAGTTTTAAAATAGCCCCAAATACATCAGACGACATTTATTAATGTCCCAACAGTCATTTTAACCATTTCTGAGACAAAAGTAAATTTGGACCAAATTTACCATTTTTGCCATAGTATAGCCTTACATTTTGAAATCGGAGGATTTTAAGAAACCTTCAAATTAAAGTTTTAAAATAGCCCCAAATACATCAGACGACATTTATTAATGTCTCAACAGTCATTTTCAGCAGAACGCTGTTGGAGCTGAAGTGGCACATATTTAAACACGATGTAAAAAATAAACGAGTCTTTCTACATGAAACAGTGAAAACAGAGACAACAATAGAACAGATTTTATTATCTGTACAGCCGCAGCATAAACTTCATACATTCTTTAGTTACACAATAATTCATTAATTTTTACAAAATAATTTACAGTAGAAGCAGCTCCTTCAGTTTCTTATGTACAGTCTTTACAGCCTTCGTTGTTGTTCCCTCTGACTCTTAACTTTTGGTCCTTTTTCTGAATGAACGGGGCTTGATTATTTGGCAAAATGCATCTAATAAAACTCAGCTCTAAACGTTAGGATGTCCATATTTTGTTCTATTCAAACTGGACATTATATAGATTTATTTTTTAGATAGAACTCACATTGATAGAAGAATAATTTACAGACATTTGGGACTGTTCTTGTTTTATTCCCTGGATTGGTCAGTTTCTGGTCTCAAAATCCATTTTAATAAACTGTAAAAAGCACCACAGAAAGACTTTAGGACCAGGTCTGTTTTTGTGAATGGAAGTTAAAGCAGACAGTCTTTGCAGAGTTCCCTCTTGTGGAACGTGGTGGAATTGCACTTTGACTTCAGTCCACTTTTCTAAACAGTTCATGGCTGTCGCAGTCTTTCCCAAAGCTCTGGTGTCTCCTGTGAGTCCATTCTCTGGGTCCAGTCGAGTGGTTCTGCTCGAGCCTCACACTGTAGACGGTTTCATTAAGGATTGTTCTCCAAAAAGCTGCTTGAAGTGAGCCACGTGTTCCTCACAGTGTTCTCCTGTACAAAACAGAAAAGAAACCGGTGCTAGTTGCGTTTGAATAAGTTCAAGTTGGATTCTAATGGGATTTGAACAGGTTCTAGCAGGACTTGACCAGGTTTAACCTGGGTTAAAGGCAGGGTTTCCTCTCAGTCTCTGGTTTCGTTGCTGAAACGATCTGAAAACTGTGTAGAACAACATCTGGTCTCCGGTTTGCAGCGCCGCGTCCAGGAACTTCCTCGCAGAGACGTTATCGTGGCCTCCTGAAGAAACAGGGAAAATACAGTTATAGTTAAAAAGAGTTATTTAGACGTTATTCTTCTGTAAACGAGGCCGTACCGACGCTGCGGATGAATCTGAGCGCGCCCAGAACCTGCTGCTTGGACAATAGCACCTCCACGATCTCATCATTGGCCGTGGACAGACGCTGGAACAAACGTCGGAGAGAAGAGGGATTAGACAAGGTTAAAGTCTTATAAATGAGTAGAATCAGAGCGAACCTTGAGCATGTCCAGAGAGAGCTGATGAGCCGGAGGATAGGTGCTCTCCAGAGACAGCAGCAGACACGCCTGAAACAGAAATGACACAGTTCGGTCTCAAGCTCAGCTCAGAGAAAGTGAAACTAAGAGTGGCACTTACCAGAGGTTTGGAGTCGCTCAGGACGTGGTACTGAAGGAACTGGTGCAGCATGTAGAACAGGTTGTGTTGGACCAGAGTCTTTATCACCAGCTCGTACAGGTAGTGCTGGAATAAAACACAAGAGTGAGACCTCTCTACAGACCAGCTCTTACAGGTAGTGCTGGAATAAAACACAAGAGTGAGACCTCTCTATAGACCAGCTCGTACAGGTAGCGCTGGAATAAAACACAAGAGTGAGACCTCTCTATAGACCAGCTCGTACAGGTAGCGCTGGAATAAAACACAAGAGTGAGACCTCTCTATAGACCAGCTCGTACAGGTAGTGCTGGGATGAAACACAAGAGTGAGACCTCTCTACAGACCAGCTCGTACAGGTAGCGCTGGGATGAAACACAAGAGTGAGACCTCTCTACAGACCAGCTCGTACAGGTAGCGCTGGGATGAAACAGAGTGAGACCTCTCTATAGACCAGCTCGTACAGGTAGCGCTGGGATGAAACACAAGAGTGAGACCTCTCTACAGACCAGCTCGTACAGGTAGCGCTGGGATGAAACACAAGAGTGAGACCTCTCTATAGACCAGCTCGTACAGGTAGCGCTGGGATGAAACACAAGAGTGAGACCTCTCTATAGACCAGCTCGTACAGGTAGCGCTGGGATGAAACAGAGTGAGACCTCTCTATAGACCAGCTGGTACAGGTAGTGCTGGGATGAAACAGAGTGAGACCTCTCTATAGACCAGCTCGTACAGGTAGAGCTGGGATGAAACAGAGTGAGACCTCTCTATAGACCAGCTCGTACAGGTAGAGCTGGGATGAAACAGAGTGAGACCTCTCTATGTGAATAAATGTAATTGGTTCCTGGCCCAGTTTAACTCTAGATGTTAATATTAGAGCAGATTTATACAGAAGTTCATAAAAGAAAGATTCAAAACTGTTGAATAAATATAACCACGGAGAGTGTTTGTGTAGAGTGATGTGCCACTCTGCTGGGTTTACCTGGACTGTGATCTGGAACTGGTTCAGGGAGCGGATGTACTCCATCAGAACGGCGATGGTGAACTTATGAGACACTCCTAAACACACGACAAATTAAACCAGTGCCACTTTATATAAAGTCTGATATTTCAGGCAGAATTGTGTTTGTGTGTTGACCTTCTTCTCAGTGAAGGCCGACAGAACGTGAGTGTACATGTCTGACTGGTCGACCACGGCCTGCGTTCTGATTGGTCGTTTCTGAGCCGCTGCCTCTGCTCGGACCCGACTCCATCGCCTTCGAAAACACAAACACAACCAGAAATCCAGATGTGTTTTAGAGTAAGCTCCTGAAGCTGGTGTGTGACTCACGGAGGTGTAGCTCTGCTCCGCCTCCAGGTACTCTTTATAAACCTGGTTGAGTTTGTCGAAGACCGTGGCCACGACGGGGAGACTGTTCCTCTCTCCGTCCTCCAGGACTGCACACAGCGTTATTTACTCAGTCTACATTTACACCTGGTGCTGTTAAACGTTATTAAAGTCCTGTTCTGTACGATTCTGTCGTTTTATATAAAAAGTGAATTAAAGCTCGTACTCTGGGAGCAGACGGAGAGGATGACCATTTTACAGTCTCTGCGTCTCAACAGGAAGTCCATCAGTTTGCCTTTGTCCTGCAGCAGGTTGACGGTGGGAGGGAGGCGCACCTGAAGGTACCACAGGTAACCTACAGACCACACAGAGGAAAGACCAGAACTAACCAGGCTCCTGCACAACGTGAACCAACCCTAACGACAGAGATGAAAGGTCAAAGGTTACACTAGTGTTTCCTGAAGACTGACCTTCGCTGGCGCTGATGATGATGTCGGGTTGGAACACGCTCCAGGACGAGAAAGAGTCTGAGCAAAAGGTTAAGGGTCAAGGGTCACAAGAAAAACTGGGACCTGTGCTTTTCTTATTTCTCAATTACAATAAAAGCTTTAAGATTTTGTTAATCCCTCAACATTTCACGACCTAAAAAACCACCATTAACTAACCTGGACTAAACCAGGTCTAAACCAGGTCTAAACCTGGACTAAACCAGGTCTAAACCAGGTCTAAACCAGGACTAAACCAGGTCTGAACCAGGTCTAAACCAGGTCTAAACCAGGTCTAAACCAGGACTAAACCAGGTCTAAACCAGGTCTAAACCAGGTCTAAACCAGGTCTAAACCAGGTCTAATCCAGGTCTAAACCAGGATTAAACCAGGTCTAAACCAGGTCTAATCCAGGTCTAAACCAGGTCTAAACCAGGTCTAAACCAGGTCTAATCCAGGTCTAAACCAGGATTAAACCAGGTCTAAACCAGGTCTAATCCAGGTCTAAACCAGGACTAAACCAGGTCTAAACCTGGACTAAACCAGGTCTTAACCAGGTCTAAACCAGGTCTAAACCAGGTCTAAACCAGGACTAAACCAGGTCTAAACCAGGACTAAACCAGGTCTAATCCAGGTCTAAACCAGGACTAAACCAGGTCTAATCCAGGTCTAATCCAGGTCTAAACCAGGTCTAAACCAGGACTAAACCAGGACTAAACCAGGTCTAAACCAGGTCTAAACCAGGTCTAAACCAGGTCTAAACCAGGTCTAAACCAGGTCTAAACCAGGACTAAACCAGGACTAAACCAGGACTAAACCAGGACTAAACCAGGTCTAAACCAGGTCTAAACCAGGTCTAAACCAGGTCTAAACCAGGACTAAACCAGGTCTAAACCAGGTCTAAACCAGGTCTAAACCAGGTCTAAACCAGGACTAAACCAGGTCTAAACCAGGTCTAAACCAGGTCTAAACCAGGTCTAAACCAGGACTAAACCAGGTCTAAACCAGGACTAAACCAGGTCTAAACCAGGTCTAAACCAGGACTAAACCAGGTCTAAACCAGGACTAAACCAGGTCTAAACCAGGTCTAAACCAGGTCTAAACCAGGTCTAAACCAGGTCTAAACCAGGTCTAAACCAGGACTAAACCAGGTCTAAACCAGGACTAAACCAGGTCTAAACCAGGTCTAAACCAGGTCTAAACCAGGTCTAAACCAGGACTAAACCAGGTCTAAACCAGGACTAAACCAGGTCTAAACCAGGTCTAAACCAGGTCTAAACCAGGTCTAAACCAGGACTAAACCAGGTCTAAACCAGGTCTAAACCAGGTCTAAACCAGGTCTAAACCAGGACTAAACCAGGTCTAAACCAGGTCTAAACCAGGTCTAAACCAAGGTCTAAACCAGGTCTAAACCAGGTCTAAACCAGGTCTAAACCAGGACTAAACCAGGTCTAAACCAGGTCTAAACCAGGACTAAACCAGGTCTAAACCAGGTCTAAACCAGGACTAAACCAGGTCTAAACCAGGTCTAAACCAGGACTAAACCAGGTCTAAACCAGGACTAAACCAGGTCTAAACCAGGTCTAAACCAGGTCTAAACCAGGTCTAAACCAAGACTAAACCAGGTCTAAACCAGGACTAAACCAGGTCTAAACCAGGTCTAAACCAGGTCTAATCCAGGTCTAAACCAGGACTAAACCAGGTCTAAACCAGGACTAAACCAGGTCTAAACCAGGTCTAAACCAGGTCTAATCCAGGTCTAAACCAGGACTAAACCAGGTCTAAACCAGGACTAAACCAGGTCTAAACCAGGTCTAAACCAGGTCTAAACCAGGTCTAAACCAGGTCTAATCCAGGTCTAAACCAGGACTAAACCAGGTCTAAACCAGGACTAAACCAGGTCTAATCCAGGTCTAAACCAGGACTAAACCAGGTCTAAACCAGGTCTAATCCAGGTCTAAACCAGGACTAAACCAGGTCTAAACCAGGACTAAACCAGGTCTAGACCAGGTCTAAACCAGGACTAATGAGGAGGATACAGAGCTGACAGGGAACTGGAGGCTGAGAGGGGACGACTGCTGGACCTGAAGAACACAGAAAATACACTAAGATTAAAAACACAGGCTTCAGTTCATGTTTTATTATTTTCAGGAGGTAAATGCTGTAAAAGGCTAAAAAGGTAGTAAATCTCACTCTGTGTAGCTGTTAGCGGCCTCTAGTAAACCTATAGCTACCAGGCGGCCATTTTTGTAGTTTTTGTGAGTAAAAAGCGTCTGCCATCCAGTTTATTTTGAAAAAATGCAGCTATATCTCTAAATCCAGAACCAGGACTGTAACTGGACTCGAGGGGTTTGGTCGTGTTTTGCAGGACAGAGGGATCCTGTACGGGTGAATGGAACGAGCCGGGAGCACGGGCTGATGGGTGTTCACGGCACAGTCAGGATCCTTCAGTTTGATGTCGAAAATCAGGGACGTCTGCAGAAAACAAGACAAAACAAGAAGAGAGGAAATTTAGCAAACCTTCTGCAGATTCTACTGCTGTCTGGTTACACTAAAAACATAAGAATAAAGACTCAGCAACAGAAGACGCTGTTTTTTAACATCTTTTACTTTTTAACACATTTGTGCAGGGTTTATTGTTTTTCCTTAGATCTTTACTGCCTTTGAGTCTCATTAGTTTTGGAGGGTTTAAAGTGATTTTATTCAACCAGAAAAAGAGAGAGGAAAAAGACCACGAAGAAGACAACTTTCAAGTTTTAGTTGGACTTTAACTTCGTTTTACACTGTTTTAAAGGGTTTCGTTGGACAAGAGGAGGTTTGAATGAATTTAACTGGCTTCGTTTGGCTGGGGAAACCCAAATTATTTAGTTAGTGAAAGTGTTGGATGTAAAAGTGACCTGAGTGCTCTGGTGATGGACCACCACCAGATTATCCACCACGTTCAGAGCAAACTTCCCCGTAGTGTTCAACTTCAGCACATGGCTCTTCTTACACTGGCCTTCTCTGAAAAACACCGACGAGAGGAGTTTAAACTAAAGAAATGAGGCCGAAGACCAGGAACAGGAGGAAGACCAGACCTGGGTAAATGGTAGAGCACGACCTCGGCGCTGGGACTGTTGGCCGTTCTGGAGTGA
This sequence comes from Rhyacichthys aspro, assembly GCA_036850595.1. Classification (NCBI taxonomy): domain Eukaryota; kingdom Metazoa; phylum Chordata; class Actinopteri; order Gobiiformes; family Rhyacichthyidae; genus Rhyacichthys; species Rhyacichthys aspro. The sequence continues at coordinate 23,396,332 of CM072154.1, read as the reverse complement.
TGCTTCAGATACATGACGTACAGCTGACCGTATCTACACACATACACGGGTTATAGCCTCACAAACATCACACATATTTAAATAAAACTCAGGTAAAAGAGGCTTCACATGGTGGCCATCGCAACGTCCCGCTCCGACAGACTGAGTTTGGCCGGTTTAGGAACAACAGGCAGCTCGATCTCAAACTTAGACATCTTCGACATCGTCCCGTTCTGGAACAAACAAAAAACAAAACAGGTCTGTCTCATTATTCAGAAAAAATACTGATTATTATTTAGTCAAAAGAAAAAATGTAGAAATGCTCCTCCTAAATGTTTACCTTGAAAGTGACTGCAGCTAGTGATGCCAACTGTGATGCTAACAGGCTGTTAGCATCACAGTTGGCATCACTAGCTTTACCCTGAAGGTGACTGTGGCCCATTAGCATCACAGTTAGCATCACTAGCTTTACCCTGAAGGTGACTGTGGCCCATTAGCATCACAATTAGCATCACTAGCTTTATCCTGAAGGTGACTGTGGCCCATTAGCATCACAGTTAGCATCACTAGCTTTACCCTGAAGGTGACTGTGGCCCATTAGCATCACAATTAGCATCACTAGCTTTATCCTGAAGGTGACTGTGGCCCATTAGCATCACAATTAGCATCACTAGCTTTATCCTGAAGGTGGCTGTGGCCCATTAGCATCACACTTAGCATCACTAGCTTTACCCTGAAGGTGACTGTGGCCCATCAGAATCACAGTTAGCATCACTAGCTTTACCCTGAAGGTGACTGTGGCCCATTAGCATCACAGTTAGCATCACTAGCTTTACCCTGAAGGTGAAGGGCTGCAGCACGTTGCCCTGGACGGTGGTGGACAGCAGGATCACAGCCGTCTCAGGACAGTACTGATACCAGTTCACATTAATGCTCTGGCTCTTCAGCAGCTTCAGACTGCGCTTGTCTGGGAAAACCTGAGGAAAGACAAGAGAACGGGCTGAAAACCTAATGAAAGACAAGAGAACGGGCTGAAAACCTGAAACAGGCAAGAGAACGAGCTGAAAACCTGAAACAGACAAGAAAACGGGCTGAAAACCTGAAACAGACAAGAGAACGGGCTGAAAACCTGATGAAAGACAAGAGAACGGGCTGAAAACCTGATGAAAGACAAGAGAAAGGGCTGAAAACCTGATGAAAGACAAGAGAACGGGCTGAAAACCTGATGAAAGACAAGAGAAAGGGCTGAAAACCTGATGAAAGACAAGAGAACGGGCTGAAAACCTGATGAAAGACAAGAGAACGGGCTGAAAACCTGAAAAAGACAAGAGAAGGGGCTGAAAACCTGATGAAAGACAAGAGAAGGTTTTAAAAAGGCTTAAAAAAACAATTAAAACTGTGATTTAAGTCTGAAGTAAATCACTTAAAATCAAACTTAGTTACCATCTTCACTTAGTCAAAACAGACCAGAAAAAAATCTGAAGCTGAAACTAAAACCTGAGATATGAGAAAATGGCCTGAAAATCTGACAACAGGAGAGTAAACAGGCAAAAGAAAAATGGAAAAAACATTAGAGAGACAAGAAAATGTGATGAAACTAAAGGTAAACCTTAAAGCAGAAAAGAAAACAGATTAAAAACTGGTTAAACACTTAAAACATGTCCAAAATGGAATTATAACAAGTTTAAATGAATTCAAACCATTTAAAGTCAAAGAAAAAACACTTAAAGGCCATCCCAATTCCATCATAACCATAACCAGAGAAAAGCAAAAGCTTAAAAGAAAAGAAAATTGTTTTGAAACAAGAAAATGAGCAAAAGACAGTGAAAAAGAGAAGGTTTAATGTAGAGACTGTATTTAGAGTTGTACCTGATAAAACTCTATTCCTTGGTCTGTGATGAAGAGGATCTCGTTCCAGTTCGTCCAACAGAAACCCAGCACGTTCGCGTTCTTCGTCTGGAACAAAACAGATTTTTGATAAATGAGAGATTAAAAATAAAATAATTTAAAACAATTAAAATATCAAACCTTGCATTCCTGAGAGAACTCAGTGTGAGGATAGTCAGGAACAAAGTTGATAAAGTCCTGTAAAAGAGACAAGGGTTGATTTGAACTGGTTTTAGTTGGATCTGAGCAGGTTTTAGTGGGATCTGAACAGGTTTTAGTGGGATCTGACCACAGACTTGGCGGTTCTCTGAACCGCCAGGATCTTGTTTCCGATGGAGAACTTGATGCACTTGACCTCTCCTTTGTCGTCCATTCTGAAAAAAATAAATAAAAGGTCTTAGGTCTGGTCTTGGTCTGGTCTTGGTCTGGTCTTGGTCTGGTCTTGGTCTGGTCTCAGGTGAGTAGGGGTCTCGTACCTGAAGGCCACACTGTTCTTGTCGTCAGGGCCTTTTACCACGACTCCTGTGGCTCCACCTGAACGCACCGCGAACACCTGAACACAACACAGCAGTCAGAGCTCATTAACCTCTGCTCAGGTTTATGTAAATGTCTGCAGTGAAAAGAGGCGGGGCTAATTCTGCTGAAACAGGAAGTGACACGACGCAGTCAAAAAATAAAAAATACTGAAAATACTGTGTTTAAGGTTCAAGGAGAGAATAAGACTGATTTAGTGTCTGTAAAATACTAAAAATATATATATATAAATCAAATATTTAACTAATTTTTTACAAAAATTATGTGTGAACCCAAAATATAAAAAATATTGTGGCAGAAAATAAGTAGTAAGTATGTTGTTAGTTGTTGTTCTTGTGCAGATTATAATAAAGTATATCCAAAAGAACAGAGGGTTTATACATGATTTTGCTCAAAGCTGATTGGTCCAGTTTGGGTTTTCCTCTAAACCAGAAAAAAAAACCTGCTTCAAGACTGTTCCTGAAACAAAACTCAGAGTCTGATAAAAATAAAGGCTTCAGGAGACAGGACTCTGGAACAAACCACAAACAAAACACAAATGGACAGAGTTTTAACTATGAAGTACTGAAACTACAACTAAAATCCCCAAGAATTCGACTTCTATTAAAATAAACGCTTCAAAACTGTCTCACAGTATATCTGACTTCTGCTATCAATATTTTAGTTGAAATTCTGACACGCTGTTTAAAGAACTTAAGTCTATTTCAGCCACACAGTGGAATATAAATGTGTGTTTATTGATAACTTCCTCCAGACTCTGTCCAAACTGTCACCTGAGGCTAATGCTAACGGCTAACCTGTTTGTTGGCTTCATCGAAGAAGACGTTGTTGACGCTGGACGCGTGCTCAAAGTGCACCGGATTCTCACTCAGCTCCAGGTAATGCTCTTCGGACATTTTCAAACCCTAAAAACACAAAATAACGCGTCTGTGGACGATTTTACAACCTCAAATCTGCACCCGGACAGACACAGGCGCTAACGTCAACACTAACAACGCAGCTTCCGGTTTGACTTCAGAATAAAACTGCAAACTACGAAAAAACTCACTCACACTCACACACACCCTCAATAAAAGCTCAAGCTTTTTATGTTTACTTAATATATTGATTTTCAAACAGGTTAAACTAATCATTTATTATATTATAAGCGCGTCAAGATTTTAGCTCTTTTCTTATTTACAGCGCATTGATGTGTTTATTCTGAATCAAAACCGGAAGTTAGTCTGTTTTGCCGTTTTTTTAAATCATGTGACGCCGAGTATCACATGACAATCTGGATAAATAATAAATATTTTATCACAAAATAGTTAAGTCTAGATTTAAATCGGATTTAAAAAGAAATCAATAATTGTTTAAAAAAATAAAGATATAAGTCAACTTAAAACTATTGTTATAAATACTGTTACAATACATTTGGTTTTGTTCTTTCTTCTCAAACTTGTGCTGCATGTTTATTAATAACGTATAAAAGGATTACTAAAAATACAAAAAACTCTATATAAAGGCAGGTCATATTACATTTTAAAATCAAATAAATAAGAGACATAAAGAGATGAATAGAAAGTTCAACAGTAAAACATTTTAAAACCTGGTCTAAATGTATATAATTAATTAAATAAATATTGAATAAGACTCAGGAGCACATACAGCTGTCTTTGTGGATGCTTTTATTGTTAGTAAAAATATAGCCTTAGTAAAGATTATATCAAAGGCACAAAGCAAAAGCAGTGAACAGAATTATTATTATTGAACACATTTGAGTTTCAGCCTTTATTTATTACAGATTTATATAAAACTATTAAAATGATTTAATAATTCAAGATAAAAAAATACAAGGATTGATTAGGATTTTATCTGTAATTATAATAAAAAATGACAAGAAAATAGTTTCAAATTAAATTATTGAAAAAAAGGAATTGACTAAACCAGGTCTAAACCAGGACTAAACCAGGACTAAACCAGGTCTAAACCAGGATTAACCAGGACTAAACCAGGACACCAGACTAAAAATAAGACTAAACCACTAAAAACTAACCAGGACTAAACCAGGACTAAACCAGGACTAAACCAGGTCTAAACCAGGTCTAAACCAGGACTAAACCAGGACTAAACCAAGATTTTATTTTAAGATGTGTTCATATAAAAACGTATTGATTGAAGCTGAAGCGAATCAGAAGCAGCTGGAGTCTAAGCCCCGCCCACTCCACCGAAGCTGCCGATTGGTCCATAAGGAGCAAAGGGGGCGCGGCCAGGACCCGGAGGGAACCAATTAGGAGCCGCGGGCAGAACTGTGACCTCTGTGACTCCCCAGGCCTAAAGACAGAACAGGAGTCAGACAAAAACCAGGTCTGAACCAGGCCTGAACTGGGTCTTACCTGGAACAGGTTGGTGCAGACCAGGACTAGAGCAGGTCTTACCTGGAACAGGTTGGAGCAGACCAGGACTGCAGACAGACTTCGAGTTCCTTCCAAACGAGGAGTGAAGGTCTGGGTCCACTTCAGTTTAGCTCCAGGCTCAAGTTTCCTGCAACAAACAAAACAAAGTGAGGATTTATGAAGGACTTAAGACCGGTCTAAGTCTGGACCTGGTCTGAGTCTGGACCTGGTCTGAGTCTGGACCTGGTCTGAGTCTGGACCTGGTCTGAGTCTGGACTTGGTCTAAGTCTGGACCTGGTCTGAGTCTGGACTTGGTCTAAGTCTGGACTTGGTCTTAAATAATAAAGTCCGGTTCTTACTCGAAGTCCTGGCTCCGTCGCTCCATGAGTCCAGATCCTTCCAAAACCAGTTTGGGTTTGATCAGAGCCAGGCTCAGTTCATTGGTGAAGGACACCGTCACCGAGGCCTCCTGTCCCACCAAGACCGGGTCTGAGACCTGTGAGAACCAGGGCAAAACCGGGTCAGAACCAGGTCTAACTCGAGTCTAAACCAGGTCTAACTCGAGTCTAAACCAGGTCTACCCCGGACTTGCCTCCAGAGTGAGCGGCAGGACCTCCAGACTCAGGACTTTGCGGCTGGTGACGGTCTGGTCCTGGGACGTCTTCGCGGTGACGGTGAACTGCAGACAGGGCTGAGATCCCAGGTGATCCAGGTAGTCCTCAGGCTGGACCGACAAGACCATCTTCTGAGCTGAACCAGGACCAGGAACAGACCAGGACCGGGACCAGGACCAGGACCAGGAAACAAGACCAGGAAACAAGACCAGGTTCAGTTAGACTCATGTTTACAATCATTTAAAGTCACAGTTTTTTGTGAATGTGATTCTGTGAGTTATATTTTTCTATAAATGCAACCTTATTTTTATTTAAACATTGTTTTTATTCATTCATTATTCGTGGGGTGCATCGGTGCTGATTGTGTCTCAAACATCGTCTCCTAACTCTGGTCTTTCTGTGGAGTCTGTCCTCCTCGTGTCTCCGAGGGTTCTCTCTGGAGTCTGTCCTCCCTCCGTCCAAACACCTGCATGTACAGGTCAACTCTAAAGTATCCCTCGTGAATGAATGAGAGTGAATGGTTGTCTGTCTATAACTGCCACTGTCCAGGATGTACCCCTCAGGCCCAAAGCTGCTGGGACAGGCCCCATGACCCCAACGGGACTAAGAGGTAGAAAATGAATGAATGTTTTTATTCATTGAGACGGATGCATTTAGTTTCTTTGAACAACGTGCAATGACAATAAAGAGCAGCTCTTCTACAGATTCATATTCACTCAGTAATTATAAATACTGAGGCTGTTCATTAAAGACCAGGGCTCAGAGGCTCGTGTGACGTGTTCATATTGTTGTATTTATGTATAGTTTTAGATGGATTTGAACTGGTTTTAGATGGATTTAACTTCCTGACTGTAGGACTGGGGCAGGTCCACGTTGAAGTCCTCCTTCTTGATCTCCAGAGCTGGGACTCCGGTGTAGTACACCGCCTCCACCACCAGGTGCACCTCAGCGTTTAGAGGCTGGAACGAGGCGTTCATGAAGTCCACCGAGACCTCCACCATCCCACCCACGAACACCTTCAACAGAGAGGGTTAGACCGGGTTAGACCGGGGTTAGACCGGGTTAGACCGGGTTAGACCGGGGTTAGACCGGGTTAGACCGGGTTAGACCGGGTTAGACCGGGTTAGACCGGGTTAGACCTGGTTAGACCTGGTTAGACCGGGGTTAGACCGGGTTAGACCGGGTTAGACCAGGTTAGACCAGGGTTAGACCGGGTTAGACCGGGTTAGACCGGGTTAGACCGGGGTTAGACCAGGTTAGACCGGGGTTAGACCGGGTTAGACCTGGTTAGACCTGGTTAGACCGGGTTAGACCGGGTTAGACCTGGTTAGACCTGGTTAGACCTGGTTAGACCAGGGTTAGACCGGGTTAGACCAGGGTTAGACCGGGTAAGACCTGGTTAGACCGGGTTAGACCAGGGTTAGACCAGGGTTAGACCTGGTTAGACCGGGTTAGACCGGGTTAGACCGGGTTAGACCTGGTTAGACCTGGTTAGACCGGGTTAGACCGGGTTAGACCTGGTTAGACCTGGTTAGTCCGGGTTAGACCGGGTTAGACCTGGTTAGACCTGGTTAGACCAGGGTTAGACCGGGTTAGACCAGGGTTAGACCGGGTAAGACCTGGTTAGACCGGGTTAGACCAGGGTTAGACCAGGGTTAGACCTGGTTAGACCGGGTTAGACCTGGTTAGACCGGGGTTAGACCGGGTTAGACCAGGTTAGACCAGGGTTAGACCGGGTTAGACCTGGTTAGACCGGGTTAGACCAGGGTTAGACCAGGGTTAGACCTGGTTAGACCGGGTTAGACCTGGTTAGACCTGGTTAGACCGGGTTAGACCAGGGTTAGACCAGGGTTAGACCTGGTTAGACCGGGTTAGACCTGGTTAGACCGGGTTAGACCGGATTAGACCAGGTTTAGTACCTGTCCGGGGCTGATGTTCAGAGTCAGAGCCGGTTCTGGGACTTCGGTGTGGTCTCTCTGACATCCATAAAACTCTGCTGTGGACATCGACTTCTCGTTTTCTGCTGAACCTGGATTTAAACAGGTTTATGTTGGATTTAAACTGATTTTAGCAGGATTTCAAATGGTTTTATATGGATTTGAATAACTTTTAGTTGGATTTTTAACAGATTTTATTTGGTTTTAGGTTCTACTTGGATCAGAGCAGGTTTTGTCCGGTCTTACCCTCTGGATACTTGTAGCTCCCGGTGATGTCCAGCCTCTGGTTCTTGTACGGAGCCTTGGTCAGGACCAGTTTTCCGATCAGTGTCTTGTCGATTTGAAACACTTTCAGGTTTCCATATTTATCTCTTTTATGATAAACCACATCACTGTTGACCTGGAAACACAAGAGACGGGGTTTTAGATGGATCTGAACAGGTTCTAACTGGTTTTGAACAGGTTTTAGTTGGTTTTTTGCAGGTTTTAGGTGTGGACTACAACAGACAGCAGCGTTTATAAATGAAATCCAAACAGAAGTCCTGACCTCAGCGAAGACGAACCTCCCGTCGAACGGGTGACACACCAGTCCTTCTCTGATGGCTCTGACCGACGCAGGGCCACAGCGGTAGTTTCCTGTAAACATCACGCTTCAGTCCCTTCTCCTTCAACGATTACAGCCTTTTATTGTGAAAGGTTTACCGTCGCTGGTTTCCTGCGGCGTGGCGTCCACCACCTGCCAACCGCTGAACTCCCGAGGGATGTCCTTCCTGCTCAGAAACACCTCGTTCCAGCAGTGATAGTTCCTGAAAACACAGGACGAGGCTCAGAGGAAACAGGTTCAGTCCAGTTTTGAATGTTCTGATGTTTTTAAAACACAGGCCTTCACTCAATCTATGTCCCTTCCTGTTACTGTAGAGACGTTAACACTGCAGCTTCTTACATCATTTACATTTAGAGCTTAAAAAATTAAGGTGAAAAGCAGCAGAAAGCTAGTCTCAAGGATCAATAAACTTGAATTTGTTAGTTTATCAATTTTAAATTAATTGTAATTTTTTTAATGACAATTTAATTCACCAGTTTTACCTTTTTTGCTCTTTTAAAAAAAAAAAAAAAAAAAAAAAAAAAAAAAAATTTGAAAAAAAAAAAAAAAAAAAGGGGGGAAAAGGGACCCCCGTTTTTTTTAAAAAATTTCGCAAATCCACCGGGGAAGTCAAAAGGAAAAATTTCGTTCACAGTAGCATCTTGTGTATTAAAAAAAAAATAAAAAAAAATTTTCATTTTTCTTTTTTTTTAATTTTTATTTTTTTTTACTATTTCCAAAAACATTTTTTAATTATTTTTTTACTATTTACCACAGTTTTAAAAAATATTTGTTTTACTTTTTTTTTTACTATATCAAGTATTTTTTTATTTATTTATTTTTTACTATTTTTAGTCATTTTCAAATTTTTTTAACTTTTGTTTTACTATTTCTTACTATTTTTAACTATTTCTTTAACTTTATTTATTTATTTTTACTATTTCACTGCTGCATCAATAGTACTACTTATTCCCATTTATTTATTATATCATTTATTAATAAATCAGACACTCTCAGTTGAAACCACGGCTGAGGACAGAATAATCATTTGGGGTATTTGTCCTCGACATAAACGCGTCTAGAATTGAACTGTACTGTAAACGGATCTGAGTAAAGGTCCAGACCAGATGGAGTCCCGGGTGTTCCTGGAGTCCGGCTGCAGGTCTTGGCTGAAGATCAGGTCGGTCCTCAGGTTCCCGTTGTTGTCGTGAGCCGAGGAGAAGTTAGTGATGACTCTGGAGGCCATTCCCAGACAGCGCAGAACTCGAACAGAAAAAACAAGAGTTTATAAAGTACAGCTCTGAATCCTGAGAAAAACCAGGAAAGAGCCACAGTTTGTGTTTGAACAGCTACGGAATAAAGCTAGTAATAATATTTTACTATTATTGAAAGTAAAAATAGTAGATCTTCAGTGAAATGCTTCATCCACTCACACAAGTTGCCAAAAATTTGTAAAGATTTTAAAAATGAGTAAAAAGCATAACATAACTTTTTCAGTAAATTTAACATTTACACTACAGAAAAAACCCAACTTTAAAAAAGTGGAAAACATTAAAAATGAAAAGTATTTTTTCTTTTGATGACTTGAGTTCATTCCTTATTTATTTTGACTATTTTTTGACTATTTTTTGGCAAAAAGAAATACATCAAAACAGCTTCAACGAGGAACAGCAGCGTCATGAGAGAGCGTTGAACTGAAGAAGTCTTGACAGAACACGTCACATGACCAGAGTCCAGGGTCTTACAGGTGTTCAGGACCCCCGCGAACACCCAGCACTGGGCGAAGCTGACGGGGACCTGGGTGGAGGCGTACTGACGGAGGATGGCCTCGCTGCCGGTCCACAGAGTCGGAGCTACGCCCATCGAGAAGTCGTTACTCCAGTTCCCCACCAGCACGCCGTTATCGTCCTGAGAATTCATCTGGAAATGTATGTACACTAAAGGTCAAAGTTCACTATGACTTGTTTTGTTGTGTTTAAACACTGGTTTAGTCTTGGTTTAGTCCTGGTTTAGTCCTGGTTTAGACCTGGTTTAGACCTGGTTTAGACCTGGTTTAGTCCTGGTTTAGTCCTGGTTTAGTCCTGGTTCAGTCCTGGTTTAGACCTGGTTTAGTCCTGGTTTAGACCTGGTTTAGACCTGGTTTAGTCCTGGTTTAGTCCTGGTTTAGTCCTGGTTTAGTCCTGGTTTAGTCCTGGTTCAGTCCTGGTTCAGTCCTGGTTTAGACCTGGTTCAGTCCTGGTTTAGACCTGGTTTAGACCTGGTTTAGTCCTGGTTTAGTCCTGGTTTAGTCCTGGTTTAGTCCTGGTTTAGACCTGGTTTAGACCTGGTTTAGACCTGGTTTAGTCCTGGTTTAGACCTGGTTTAGACCTGGTTTAGTCCTGGTTTAGTCCTGGTTTAGTCCTGGTTTAGTCCTGGTTTAGACCTGGTTCAGTCCTGGTTTAGTCCTGGTTTAGACCTGGTTTAGACCTGGTTTAGTCCTGGTTTAGTCCTGGTTTAGTCCTGGTTTAGTCCTGGTTTAGACCTGGTTTAGACCTGGTTTAGACCTGGTTTAGACCTGGTTTAGACCTGGTTCAGTCCTGGTCTAGACCCGGTCTCTCACCATGGCTGAAGCCATCCGGACCACTTTAACAGGGTCTCCTCGGCTGGTGATGGGCATCTGAGACATGTCCATGATGAAGATACAGGCGTCCAACACCCCCTCCTCGAACTGGGACAGAGACAGTTTACTCTCTCTCTCTCTATATATATATATATAACACACAAAATAACAGGATAATCCAGTCCAGTCCGGTCTAGTCTAGTCTAGTCCAGTCCAGTCCAGACTAGTCCAGTCCAGTCCGGTCCAGTCAGTCCAGGTCCAGTCCGGTCCAGTCCAGTCCGGTCTAGTCCAGTCTAGTCCAGTCTAGTCCAGTCAGTCCGGTCCAGTCAGTCCAGGTCCAGTCCGGTCCAGTCCAGTCTAGTCCAGTCCAGTCTAGTCTAGTCCAGTCCAGACTAGTCCAGTCCGGTCCAGTCTAGTCCGGTCCAGTCCGGTCCAGACCTGTCCGTAGTTCAGTCTAGTCCAGTCCAGTCCAGTCTAGTCTAGTCTAGTCTAGTCTAGTCCAGTCTAGTCTAGTCCAGTCCAGTCTAGTCCAGTCTAGTCAAGTCTAGTCTAGTCCAGTCCAGTCCAGACTAGTCCAGTCCAGTCTGGTCCAGTCTAGTCCAGTCCAGTCCGGTCCAGACCTGTCCGTAGTTCAGTCTAGTCCAGTCCAGTCCAGACTAGTCCAGTCCGGTCCAGTCTAGTCCGGTCCAGTCCGGTCCAGTCCAGTCCGTAGTTCAGTCTAGTCCAGTCCAGTCCGGTCCAGTCCGGTCGAGTCCAGTCCAGTCCAGTCCAGTCCGGTCCAGTCCAGTCCGGTCCAGACCTGTCCGTAGTTCCAGCTGCGCTCTGACACTGCGCTGGAGTCTCCAGTGTAAATGACTCCAGAGTCGTTCAGGACGTACTCTCCACAGTCCGACTGGTTCTGGAGGAAAACCTCATCCTCTGGAAGGACACAAGAGTCTGGGTCAAACCAGGTCAGATCCCACTAAAACCTGGTCAAATTCATGTAAAACCAGTTTAAATTCAACTTAAACCGGCTCAATTCAAAGTAAAACATTATCAAATCCAAGTAAAACCTGCTCAAATCCCTGTGAAACCCGTTTAGATCCCTGTAAAACCCGTTCAGATCTCTGTAAACCCGTTCAGATCTCTGTAAACCCGTTTAGATCCCTGTAAAACCCGTTCTGATCCCTCTAAACCCGTTCAGATCTCTGTAAACCCGTTCAGACCCCTGTAAAACCCGTTCTGATCCCTCTAAACCCGTTCAGATCTCTGTAAACCCGTTCTGATCCCTCTAAACCCGTTCTGATCCCTGTGAACCCTCTGGACTCACTGGGGTTCCAGGCGTTGAAGAGCAGGTACAGCTGGTTCTTCTGGTCCGGACTGTACTGGAGTCCGTTGGTCAGAGCCACTCCGACCACGACCCGGTACTGTCCCACGACTGCGTCCACGGCGGGGGTCACCACCAGGGTCACGGTCCGGCCCTGCTGGTTCGCCTGAGCCGCCCAGGGGCCTTGGAGGTTCTGGTTGAAGCCCTGGAAGGTCAGGACGACGAGGGAACCTTTGACGACGCTGGGGTTCGCTCCTGGAGAAGAAAACACAACAACACAACAAGTATCAGGCAGTTATAGGACATCAGGTAATAAAGGGGTAATAACACAGTCATTCATCTGTAATAATTCATGTTTATGACACTATACTTTAATACACTACACTACACTATAATACACTATACTTTAATACACTACACTACACTATAATACACTATACTATAATACACTACACTATACTATAATACACTACAGTATAATACACTACACTATACTATAAAACACTACACTATACTATAATACACTACACTATAATACACTACACTATACTATAATACACTATACTTTAATACACTACACTACACTATAATACACTACACTACACTATAATACACTATACTATAATACACTACACTATAATACACTATACTATAATACACTACACTACACTATAATACACTACACTACACTAAACTATAATACACTACATTACACTATAATACACTATACTATAATACACTACACTATAATACACTATACTATAATACACTACACTACACTATAATACACTACACTACACTAAACTATAATACACTACATTACACTATAATACACTATACTATAATACACTACACTATAATACACTATACTATAATACACTACACTATAATACACTACACTACACTATAATACACTATACTATAATACACTACACTATAATACACTATACTATAATACACTACACTACACTAAACTATAATACACTACATTACACTACACTATAATACACTATACTATACTACATTATACTATACCATAATACACTACACTGCACTATAATACACTACACTACACTACACTACACTACACTACACTACACTACACTACACTACTATACTACTGGAGTGTGGTCTGAGCGAGTCTGAATCGTGAAGAGTCCTGAGGGAGGACTTCATTAAATCTGTTTGTGCAGATGCTGCTGAGGTTTGTTCAGGTTTGTTCGCAGCTGTTTTCTCCTGAGTTCCTTCATTTAAACTCATTAGGCTCAGTTTTTTCTCTGTTCTCAGTCATTTTCCGTTTCCACATCTGTTTTTGTGGATAAACCTCGGGGAAAGCGTAATGAGTCCTGGAGTCTGGAGGCTGCAGGACTAAACCGTCTAATCGCTCTGTGGACGTTTGTTAATTACAGGAGGCTCATGTTTAATGAGCGAGAGCCACTGAGCGCGCTCCGTGAGGAAACCCCGCCTCCTGCAGGTGGCGCCATCAAAAATGGATCAGATTAAACTGTCAAACGAGAAAAGAGGGATTTCACTGTGACTCACTGATCCTGGACTGGACCTGGTTAAACCTGGTTCAGACTGGTTCAGACTGGTTTAGACCTGGTTCAGACAGGTTCAGACTGGTTTAGACTGGTTCAGACCTGGTTCCTGTTAATTAATAATTTAATTTATTTTATTTTTTATTTAATTTTTCTTTTTTTTTTTTTTTATTATTTTTTTTTTTTTTTTTTTTTTTTTAGACTGGTTCAGACTGGTTCAGACTGGTTCAGACTGGTTCAGACTGGTTCAGACCTGGTTCAGACTGGTTCAGACTGGTTCAGACTGGTTCAGACTGGTTCAGACTGGTTCAGACTGGTTCAGACTGGTTCAGACTGGTTCAGACTGGTTCAGACTGGTTTAGACTGGTTTAGACTGGTTCAGACTGGTTCAGACTGGTTTAGACTGGTTCAGACTGGTTCAGACTGGTTCAGACTGGTTCTGGACTCACCGATCCTGAACTCCACCTGGAACTGGTCTTGTTGGGTCAGGGCTCTGTTGAAGGTGATCTTGAAGACGAAGGGGTCTCCTCGGCGCAGGACCAGACTGGAGCTGTTGTACATCCAGGTTTTATGAGGTCCAGAGTTCAGGGACTTACACAGGTCCAGACCCTCCACCGACAGGGCTCCTGCAAAGACCAGGACCAGGGTTAGACCGGGACCGGGGTTAGACCAGGACCGGGGTTAGACCAGGACCGGGGTTAGACCAGGACCAGGACCAGGACCGGTAAGTCCTTATTTTAGTCCTGTTTTGGTCCCGGTTCGGTCCTGGTCTTGGCCTTATTGTGGGTCTTGTCCATATTTGGTCAAACTTAGTCCTAGTCCTGTTCTTGTCCTTATTTGGTGGTACTTCCTTCTGATTCAGTTCTGTTTTAGCCTTAGTTTTGGTCCAGTCCTGGTTCTGTTCAGTCTTGTTTGAACGTGTCATGTCCATATTTGGTCGTGCTTCCTCCCTTTCAGTCCTAGTCCTGTTCTGCCCTAGTCTTATCCTTATTTGGTCATGTCTCGTCCATATTTGGTCGTACTTCCTCCTGGATATCCTCGGGGCGTGGCCTCAGCTCCGTCGAACGGCTCAAACTCTGGAAGTTTCTGCTGGTCTTCGTCGATCAGGTTCGTCACATCGATCTGAGCAAAAACCAAAAACACTGAGTCTTTCAGAAAAACAACTAAACGCTGATCATTTTCTCACAAGATTCTGGTAAATTCAGGTGAACTGAGTAGATTTCTGTTTTATTTAATCAAAGATAGAACAAAAGTCTCTAAAAGTTCAATAATGATAACTGCTGCTTCAGTTTAATTTCAGATCAGATTTCAGGGTAAAACTGGGTCTAAATGTGAGACAACATTGTTACCGGTTTATAGAAGCGCCCCCTGTGGGTCAGACGAGACATGGTCCTGGTTTCTACGAACTGCAAACAAACAGAGGAATCAGAGCAAATGAAGTAAAAATGACAGAAAAGACAAAGAGAAAAACTCCAAAATCAAACTCAGCTCTAATCCACATTTACAGTAAAAGACCGTTAAAGTTTTATTTCTAAAGCACAATTTAAATGAATACTCAAAGTAACAGTACAAGGATGTTATTATGAGTCAAAGGAGAGAAACAAACTTTACATTTTACACTAAATGTTTATGACTGATGTAAAAATCAAATCAAATCCTGTCTAGATAAGTTTTTACTGTATTTGCAGCGACAGTTGGTTTGTTTATTCTGGATATTACAGTAGTTTTCAAAAATATAAACTCATTTACTTCAGAGAGATATTATTTCAGCTTCTACACTTACTGGAGCTTTTTGAAAGTACATGAATGTAAATATCTGAGTTATTTTAGCAGTGAACAATAATAAAATAATTGATAAATAAAGTCTTACGGTGAAGAGACGGTCGTGGAGCGCTTCAGGTTTGGATTCGTTCGAGTCTGAGTCCGGTTTATATTTTCTCTTCACTTCCTCTTTTCTCAAACCTTCATCTTCATCTTCATCAGCAGGAACCAGACTTTTACAGAAGTGCACCTAAAGTGACCGTGACCCGAGTCTCTGTGGGTCACTTTGACCTTTAACCTCTGACCTGACCTTTCATCTGCACCAGTTTCATTTTAGAGTTTTTTGAGGAAATGCTTTTATTTTGACGCTTTAGTTTAAACCAGACTGAACCGGTTTTAGTCCTGGACTTTCATCTTTAGTTTTGTGTGGATTTAGATTAGAACAAGCATCAGTTTTGCTGCTTTAAAGAAATCAATTACTGGAGTTTAAAACAATGAGGACAAAATAAAACCCATCAGAAACAGGAAGTGTCGGAGACGATGGGAACATGTAGTGAATATTATTATTGTCTTTTTATAGATACGTGATGAAAACAGGTCGAATCCATTATTACAGTAAAAGAAAGTGAACGTGACTGTTTTATTTCTAAAGCACTATTGAATGAATAATGTTATTAAAATGTGTGAATAAAGAAGAGTCTGTGGATCAGAAAAGATCAAAACTAGAAGCAGAAGTGAGGTCAGGACGCTCTCTGTCAGCTCCATCAGGGTCAAAGGTTATCACTGACAAACAATCCATCATCTCAGCAGGAACAGTGGAAGTGTTCTGGAACATGATTATTTTCTATGGAACCTGCTCGCTCTGTTAACATCAGAGGGACACTCCAACAACTACATTTAAATCAGGGTTTTCCTCAGTTCTTGGTAATGTTCTGAGTTAATGTCTTAACAAATGATAAAAGGACCTGGTTTGACCTGGTTTCTCTCAGTGAGGGGTCAAGGTTCATTTGGGACTGAAGCTGAACCTGTGTGTGACTAAAGGGAAAGAAACGTATCAAAGGTCCTAGATCATCGAGGGCAGTGTAGATCCAGGATTCTGTAAATGAACTTCAGAAATCATTCTTTATTTACAAGAAAAAAATCAACAGGTTACATATTTCTTCTTCTTCTTCTTCTTCTTCTTCTTCTTCTATTTGCTACAGTTCTCTGGTTGTTTTCTCTCATTTTCTTTAACAGTTGTACCTGTCTCGTTTGTGTTTGTTTCACTAAAGACAGTTTTTTAATCCATTTTGAGCCAAAGTTAAAGAGAAACCCTCTGTTTTGTTTCCGAGGCGCAGTGACAGCAGTGAGCAGCAGGGGGCGCCTCTCACTCACAAACCTCTCACTGCGGGCCTCCATCAGGTCCGCAGTGACGTCAGCGCTGTGGCCCCGCCCCCTTCAGCTGTAGTACTCCTCACTCGGCTCTGCCTCAATAAACCTGTCTCCTTTTCCTTTGTTTCCTCGCTTCCTTTCCTTTCTTCCTTCTGTACTTTGTCTCTTCCTCTTTTCTTTGTAAAATCCAGACAAATGTAGAGATTATGTGGTAAAAAAAAAATCAGTAAAATGGAGCAGGACTTTCTTCTTGCTTCAGACAAACTCCATTCACAAACTGTCAGCTCAGATTCATTATTCAGACTTTTTATCTTAATCAAAATAAAACTGGATAAAAATCAGCTGCAGGTTCTGCAGAAAAATGTCACTGGTTTAAACGAGACTAGAGCAGCTTTTAAAAAACACACGACGAGCTGGATTTGGGGTTTTATCAGTTTTCTGTCACAGAGGAAATCAAAGACCAGGTCCATCCAGATCCAGGTCCAGGTCCAGGACCAGGTCCAGATCCAGGTCCAGGACCAGGACCAGGACCAGGTCCAGGTCCAGGACCAGGACCAGGTCCAGGTCCAGGACCAGGTCCAGGTCCAGGTCCAGGTCCAGGTCCAGACTCACAGGGTTATTTCTGAGCAGCAGCTGATTCTGTGAGAGTCTCTGGTTCTGGATTTGGACGAATCGGGCTCAGTCCTGACGGTTCTGGGTGTGTTTAACTTAAAATAACTATAGTTTAAAATGAAAAAGGTTATGTGAGTTATATTCTGAACACATCTGGGATAAAGAGGTAAGAAAGGGCCAAAGTATTTTCTGGATGAATGAGGGACACAGTGGGTTTGTGAGGCAGCTCTGTCTGATTCTCTCTGAAGGTGAACTGTAATAATCTAATAATGTATAATATGTAATCTATGTATAAGTCCTATATCTGGTTATTGTGTTTTTAGTGGGTTTCGTCATCATTAAAGCCTCAGAGACTCCAGTAAATACAGGACCACAGTTTGAGAACCGCTGCCTTCTGTGATTCAGAGGCTTTCAGGATGGTCCTAAAAGAGACTAGATCAATCAGGGACAGAAAATCCAGAGTCCTCTTTGTCCAAGACCAAGACAAGACCCAGAGAAAACCAGACTGAGAGCTTTAAAAAGGTTTAAAACGAGGCTCCAGCCCAAAAACAGTCGGGTTCAGGTCAAAGTGAAAAAGGCCCGAGACTGATTCTGGAATAAAAATGTCTCTGAGTGAACTCCCGCTGAAAGGAGCCCACGTGACCTGGAGGGAAAACTGAGTGTCGTAATTTTTCATAAATAATGAATAAATAGGGCGGGAATGAGAGGCAGGGCGCGCGGAGGGAGAGAGAGGCCGGGGGCGGAGCGCTTTTCTCTGCGTCTCATCCGCGCGCTTTACGCACTCCCAGAACCGTGCACCGAGACCAGGACGAGCACCGGGTCTGGACCTGAGTGGAGACCGCGCACACGCCCCCGAGGGACGAGGCACAGCCGGGGATTTTTGAAGCAGGAGGTCCGTGAAGAGGCGCGGAGACCCGAGGGCCGAGAGCGGGCCGCGCGCTGAGGCCACGCCGGGCTGGAGGCACCTGTTTGCGGCTGCGTTGCGCGGAATGTGGCGCTGATCTGGAGCTCGCGGAGCCACCGAGGGGAGGATGGGAGGAACCTGGTCCTACAGCAGATGCCTCGCTCTGATTGTAGCTCTACACATCGGTGAGTGCGCAGGCTTTTTTTTATTTCCGTCATTTTCCGGAAAAACCCGAGTGGATCCAGAGAAAAACGAGCGTCAGTTTTGATCCTATTTCTCACATTTAAGCCTTTTTAGAGCATTTTTAACGAGTCTGTACATTTTATATTCCACCAACAACATCTAATCTCTTATATTATAATATTATTTTGCTGCATTAATGAAACCCAGCTGTTTTTATGTAAATATTTCTGCTTTAATTTAAAAAGACGCTAATTTAAAAAAAAGAAAATGCATGCTTCATTCCAGCTCAAACATCTTTGAGGCTTTGTCTCAATTTTCTACACATTTATAAAATACAAAAGCAATTAAATCAAATAAAACAGGTTTAAGAAAGACACTTATATGATTCATGGCATTTATTTGTCCATTAAATCCAAATAAAAACCAATGATTATGAGCGATATTCCGCATTAAAGTGAATCTCTGCTTTCACTGCATTTAATCAGATCCAGAGGCTTTTTAAAACATTTGTACCTTATTATTTTAAAAGTTTAGAATCCAAACTGCAAATAAAAATGCTTAAATAACTCAGGAATAGTGCCTTTGTGGAAATATATCAGGTTTGAATCGAAAGAGGCGAGGAATAAGTAATGGCTCCAAAGCGCTTTTACGCACAGTGTGATGTGATCCCCGCGCATTGATTTAGGGGCTTTTTACGCCACTTAGACTGATTAATATTTAATGCACAATGACCATTCTTGTGTGGAATATGGTTAAGAGACTCTAAGAGGCAAAACAATGGCCTTTTATGGCGCTTTTCCAGGTTTTAAAAACGGGAAAAGGCGGAAAGAGACGAAAAAACACGAAGCAATGACGAAGGCGTTAATTCTCGATGATGTCTCTTTAATTTCTCATTTCTTTAAATC
Source organism: Rhyacichthys aspro (assembly GCA_036850595.1). Lineage (NCBI taxonomy): Eukaryota > Metazoa > Chordata > Actinopteri > Gobiiformes > Rhyacichthyidae > Rhyacichthys > Rhyacichthys aspro. The sequence continues at coordinate 23,377,244 of CM072154.1, read as the reverse complement.
ACAAGCTTTTACATCAGCTATTTTCTGTAGATTATCAAACTGTAATATATTTTGTTTAATAAATAGTTGTTATAGTAAATAAATTCTGTTTGAAGAGAAATAGGATTTTATAATTGGCTCAAATCAAGAAGTCTATATTCCAGGTTACTGCTTTGAACCAGAGGCGTTTTTACTACATTTAACAATTTATGAAAAAAGTACAATGTATAATTTAACAAAAACACGGATAAGTGTTTTTTGATAAAAGATTTGGGATTTAATTTAAAAAAAAGGCGATAAATTGACGCATTTAGGAACAAACGGTTTATGAATGACTCTGTTGCTGTGTTCACTGAGCCCTATTGCTTTGAAATGCTGCCTTTTACAACAGTTTTTATATGAATTAATAAAATAGACTTTGAAATGTAGAATAAACTGCTGTCGTGGAACGATAGAAAGCAAAGCAGGCTGTTATTAAAGAGGATTTAAAATAAAAAATACAAGATCAAGACGCACGAACGAATTCATTCCAGCTTCACGTTTGCTCCCATTGCCTCGAACTAAAGACAGTTTGACCATTTTTTCTTGATTATTAATAAAATATAAAATGTTTTCTAGAATAAAACTAGGACATGTGAAGAAAATAATGCGTTTTGACATAAATAGAGGCGGTTAAGGCCAAAAAAGACGAGGAATTCCTTTTGAAATTGTGCCATTTTAAGCCATTTCTTTTCATCAAATCTATAAAAAATCCTACTAATCTATATTTGATAATTCTTTTAATCATTAATATCATTTTATTTTTCCGTTTGTTCTACATTTATATTTAGTTTTCATTTAAACTCATTTTGTGCCGCTTCAGTTTCATTTCTAGCTTTTTTTTCTTCTAATTCTGGGCCAAAGCGCGTGCACGAGAGGCGAGATCCTCCGTGTTCGCGCGTGCTCATGTCATGGATGCGCGCTCACGAGGGGAAAGCCCCCCTCCGCCCCCTCCTCCCTCCCTTTTTTTCTCCTCTGCGCTGTAGAAAAAAAACGACAAAATGAACGTTTTTTAAGGATTTTACGCGTAAATTTTAAACATTTTACGCGTTTTCTTCAAGAAATAGGTTTGATTACGAGGTGGGTTTGAATAAAGAGGATTTTGGAAGTGTTTTGTGCGTGGTTTGGGTTGAAAAACGCGGGGGAAACGCGTGAAGGAATGGCCCAAATTGAGATCTGCAGTGCGGCGTAAAAAAGGCGAAGGGTTTCAATGAAAAGACGCTCAAGGACAGAGCGCGGGAAAAGAGGCAGAAACAGGGGTTTAACGCGGGAAATGAGAGGGTTTAAAGGTGGAAATAATGAGGAGGAGAAGAGGAGGTTTATCTGGTGAAGGATGATGTGAGAAAACGATCAGAAAAAAGCATAAATGAGGAGTCAGAGTTTAAGATATTAAGCGTAAAAATGTGCTTAAAGGCAACGTTTTAGCGAAAGAAATAATTGTTTTAAATGGTTCTGAATGAGTAAAATGCTGGTGTTTAGAGCTGAAGGATTGGTTTAACTTTGAGGAGGAGAGAGGCTATTATTTAGGACATAAAGGAGGAGAAAAAATCAAGTGGAAGAAATGAAGAGTTTGGAAACGTAAAAGTGAGACGTTTAAAGACCTGACGAATAGAAGGAAAAAGATGGTTTTAACTAAAATCTGGGACAAAGTAAGATCTTAAAGTGACCTTAAACAAAAAAAAAGAGAAAACAGGAAAGAAATGAGGCGTTAAGAGAAAATAAAGAGGTTTTATTAATATAAATGTAAAATAAGTGACAAAAAAAGTCTTAAAGTATCACTGTTTCTAAAAGAGTCCTCGCCGTTTTGGCCTAAATCACAATTCTCTGTTTTATTTAAACTCATTTAAAATAAATGCACCAGATTCTTAACAGTTCTCATTACTCCTCCATACTCAGAAATACTCCACACTGACGTCACACGAGTACCGAGTACCGAGTACCGAGTACCGAGTACAAAATAAACTCATGGAAAATATTTAAAAGTAAAAGAAATGTCAAATGGTTTAGACCTGGTTTAGACCTGGTTTAGACCTGGTTAAGTCCTGGTTAAGTCCTGGTTTAGTCCTGGTTTAGTCCTGGTTTAGACCTGGTTTAGACCTGGTTAAGTCCTGGTTAAGTCCTGGTTTAGTCCTGGTTTAGTCCTGGTTTAGTCCTGGTTTAGTCCTGGTTTAGTCCTGGTTTAGTCCTGGTTTAGTCCTGGTTTAGACCTGGTTTAGTCCTGGTTTAGTCCTGGTTTAGTCCTGGTTTAGTCCAGGTTTAGACCTGGTTTAGACCTGGTTTAGTCCTGCTTTAGACCTGGTTTAGTCCTGGTTTAGTCCTGCTTTAGTCCTGGTTTAGTCCTGGTTTAGACCTGGTTTAGTCCTGGTTTAGTCCTGCTTTAGACCTGGTTTAGTCCTGGTTTAGTCCTGCTTTAGACCTGGTTTAGTCCTGGTTTAGTCCTGCTTTAGACCTGGTTTAGTCCTGGTTTAGTCCTCGTCAGAACAGCTCTGTTTCATAATGAGGGCCTCGTGCACGTGCGTGTTCGAGCGTGCACGTGGCTGAATTATTCACGAAGCAGAATCCTCCCGTGTTTTCTGAGTCTATTTTTGACTCAGTGAAGAGTCTCCAGCAGAAACCGCTCTGACTGCAGCCTTTTACTGTCGGCAACAAAACAGGAACAAAACAAGAGCTAAACAAGAGCTAAACAAGGAGCTAAACAGGAACAAAACAAGAGCTAAACAAGAGCTAAACAAGGAGCTAAACAAGGAGCTAAACAAGAGCTAAACAAGGAGCTAAACAAGGAGCTAAACAAGGAGCTAAACAAGGAGCTAAACAAGGAGCTAAACAAGGAGCTAAACAAGGAGCTAAACAAGGAGCTAAACAAGGAGCTAAACAAGGAGCTAAACAAGGAGCTAAACAAGGAGCTAAACAAGGAGCTAAACAGGAACAAAACAAGAGCTAAACAGGAACAAAACAAGAGCTAAACAAGGAGCTAAACAAGGAGCTAAACAAGAGCTAAACAAGGAGCTAAACAAGAGCTAAACAAGGAGCTAAACCGGGCTGATACATCATCTGGAAATGTGTTCAGGAGAATTAAAATATTGATCATTCAGAATCAGAAAAAGAAAAGTTTCAACTGAAATATTTTCCTTGTTTTTGTGATGAATGTCATCTTCAAACAGAAACATTATAAATGTTGAATATGAGTCAAAACATTAATATATGAATGAATCGTGGCTTAAAGGTCATTCTTTTAGAGTGAGCGGTCTCAGTGTTATTTTAACTCTGCTCCAGTGTGAACTCTGAGCGTCGTACATTTGTTCCGTTTAGTTCGACATGATTTATTTATTCAGCTCCGAGTTCAGCCTCAAACTGAATCTGCAGCAGAGCTTTAGAAACGGCACAAAACATCAGGCTCCAGGACGGGACGGGCGTGCACGTGTGGGGCGTGCACGTGTGGGCGTGCACGTGTGGGGCTGGGGGCTGGTTTTGGTGGAGGTCACACAAACACAGCTGAGGTTTACATTGATCTGAGCTGAACATACGTCACATGTCACACGACTCCGCCCCCTCTGCCTTAAGCCCCGCCCCCAGGGGGTGTAAGTGCGTCCACATGGGTCTGAGGGCGTGCACGTGTGTGTTTCGGTCAATTACTTCCTGATTGATCGCCGTGGAAACAACCCTCTGCTGTTCATCAATCTGACCCTAACCAGGTCTAAACCAGGTCTAAACCAGGTCTAAACCAGGATTAAACTAGGTCTAAACCAGGTCTAAACCAGGACTAAACCAGGACTAAACCAGGTCTAAACCAGGTCTAAACCAGGACTAAACCAGGTCTAAACCAGGACTAAACCAGGATTAAACTAGGTCTAAACCAGGTCTAAACCAGGTCTAAACCAGGTCTAAACCAGGTCTAAACCAGGATTAAACTAGGTGTAAACCAGGTCTAAACCAGGTCTTTGGACACAGGTTTAAACCAGGTCTAAACCAGGTCTTTGGACACAGGTTTGAACAGGAGGAGACTTACTCTTGAGGAGACACAGGTGAGTCCAGGTGAAACTGAGGCAGTGATTCACTGAAAAAAATAAAAATGAAAAAGGTTATTTACTGTAAATATATATTTAATATAAAGAAGGCGGCGCTGCTTTAATCACAGAAATAAACCCAGAACCCCTCACTCACTTCTGACTGGGTCCAGGTCCAGGTCCGACCGGGTCCGGGTCCGACTGGGTCCAGGTCCAGGTCCGACCGGGTCCGGGTCCGACCGGGTCCGACCGGGTCCAGGTCCAGGTCCAGGTCCGACCGGGTCCGGGTCCGACCGGGTCCAGGTCCAGGTCCAGGTCCGACCGGGTCCAGGTCCGACCGGGTCCGGGTCCAGGTCTGACTAGGTCCAGGTCCAGGTCCAGGTCTGAGTCAGAAACAGAACACATTCAAACAAACCTTTTATTTTCATCAAGAACAAAAGACTTCTGCTTTGTTTTGTTTTCCACTGATTAAGAAAAACTGAGTGAGGAGCTACAGGTGAGACACAGGTGAGACGCAGGTGAGACGCAGGTGAGACGCAGGTGAGACGCAGGTGAGACGCAGGTGAGACGCAGGTGAGACGCAGGTGAGACGCAGGTGAGACACAGGTGAGAGACAGGTGAGACACAGGTGAGACACAGGTGAGATCTGAGGAGGGGGCGGGGCTTCCTAATCCTCAGGTTCCGGGTGTACTGGGTTTTATTGTCACCAGGTTAAGAACTGTCTGAATCCAGTGTCTGTCTGTGATGAAGATGATGATGATGATGATGATGATGCTGTGTCTCTGTCTTCAGTCTCGTTGCTGCAGACGGTGGTCGGTGCAGGACACTGTGACTCGGTCTTTAAAGGTTTCTCCGACTGTCTCCTCAAACTGGGAGACAACATGGCCAACTACCCCCAGGACCTGGACGACCGCCAGAACCTGCACCGGATCTGCAAGTGAGTCCAGGACTGAACCGGGTCTGGACCAGGACTGAACCGGGACTGGACCAGGTCTGGACCAGGACTGAACCGGGTCTGGACCAGGTCTGAACCAGGACTGAACCGGGACTGAACCGGGACTGAACCGGGTCTGGACCAGGTCTGGACCAGGACTAAATCAGGACTAAACCAGGACTAAATCAGGACTAAACTAGGACTAAATCAGGACTAAACCGGGACTGAACCGGGACTGGACCAGGACTGAACCGGGTCTGGACCAGGACTAAATCAGGACTAAACTAGGACTAAACCAGGACTAAACTAGGACTAAATCAGGACTAAACTAGGACTAAACCAGGACTAAATCAGGACTAAATCAGGACTAAACTAGGACTAAACCAGGACTAAACTAGGACTAAATCAGGACTAAACCAGGTCTAAACCAGGACTAAACCAGGACTAAATCAGGACTAAACCAGGACTAAACCAGGACTAAACCAGGACTAAATCAGGACTAAACCAGGTCTAAACCAGGACTAAACCAGGACTAAATCAGGACTAAACCAGGACTAAACCAGGACTAAACCAGGACTAAACCAGGACTAAACCAGGACTAAACCAGGACTAAACCAGGTCTAAACCAGGACTAAACCAGGACTAAACCAGGACTAAACCAGGTCTAAACCAGGACTAAACCAGGACTAAACCAGGACTAAACCAGGTCTAAATCATGTCTAAACCAGGACTAAACTAGGACTAAATCAAGACTAAACTAGGACTAAACCAGGACTAAATCAGGACTAAATCAGGACTAAACCAGGACTAAACTAGGACTAAATCAGGACTAAACCAGGTCTAAATCATGTCTAAATCAGGACTAAACTAGGACTAAATCAGGACTAAACTAGGACTAAACTAGGACTAAATCAGGACTAAACTAGGACTAAACCAGGACTAAACCAGGACTAAACCAGGTCTAAACCAGGACTAAACCAGGACTAAACCAGGTCTAAATCATGTCTAAATCAGGACTAAATCAAGACTAAACTAGGACTAAACCAGGACTAAATCAGGACTAAATCAGGACTAAACCAGGTCTAAACCAGGTCTAAACCAGGACTAAACCAGGTCTAAACCAGGTCTAAACCAGGACTAAACCAGGTCTAAACCAGGACTAAACCAGGACTAAACCAGGTCTAAACCAGGACTAAACCAGGTCTAAACCAGGTCTAAACCAGGACTAAACCAGGTCTAAAGCAGGTCTAAACCAGGACTAAACCAGGTCTAAACCAGGTCTAAACCAGGACTAAACCAGGTCTAAACCAGGACTAAACCAGGACTAAACCAGGTCTAAACCAGGTCTAAACCAGGTCTAAACCAGGTCTAAACCAGGACTTTTACCTGAGCGTGTTCCTTTTTCTCGTTTGTGTTGTACATTCTTAACAAAGACCTTTTTAGATTCAGATTATAATCTCATAAAAACCTGATTAAGATTAGTATTTATCGCAGAAATAACGTCATAAACCAGCGTCTCGTCAAAACGTCACGAGGTAAATCTTGGACGATGGCGTTAAAAACCATTATTTTGTCGTATCTTGTAAAAAAGTGACAGTATCTTGTTCCTTTAAGAGATGACCTCTGACCTTTGAACGTAAGGAGGCCATATTCTGGTTCTGTTTAAAACCAAGGGGCTTCAGTGTTTTCTGTGAAGTTATGTGTTTGAACGAGAGCAGATAAACCTCATTATGTGTCATCCATCCTTCCTCTCGGACCCCTTCACGCCCCGCCCCTCTGGGACCCCTCTGGGACCCCTCTGGGACCCCTCCCCTGTCATTAAATCTGCCACCCGTCTGTCGCTCCGGCGCGTGTCTAATCCAATCTGCTCGACCTTTGAACCGACTCGTGTTTTTGTCCAATTAACACCCGCTCGACGCCGCCGCGGCTGAGTCGAGGAGATGGAGCTGTCAGCGAGTTCCAGCCGGGTCCGGGGGCCGCGGTCGAGGGGGATACATTACACAGAAACACATCCACGTCTTTCCTAATTTAGTTTGAAGCTCTGCTCAAATCACTTTATTCATTTCCGCTGCTTCTACGTCTCCAGATACATGACCACTGCTCACATTTACAAAAAGGAAACTTAAACTAACGTCTCCTGAAAATAAATAAATGTCCTGTAAGTTAGCGTTAGCTTTAAACTTTATATGCAGCACAACAGTCGCAGGAACTAATGTCTGTAGATAAATAAATAAAGTGTATTTTCAGCTGAATATGTCTTTTAACAGAGAAACAGCTGAAAAAAGAAAAGCATCAACAGAGAAAAGGGAGGCAACGTAAAACACAGATAAATACTGTCAATTCAATCACGTAATGTTTAACGAGGAGGAGATAATTGTCGTCCTGACGCTGAAGTCACAGCTAAGCTAACGCTAAACTCTAAATTTCAGTTTGGTCAAATGGATTAGTATTTTGTGGTTTTATTTTTTAATAAAAGAGAAGCAGGAGAGGTCCCTAGACTGATTTTGGAGGAGAGTCTGAGACAGGGACAAGAAAAGAAAACCAGTGGAGCTTTCACTTTCCTTTGACATTATCTATGGTTTTATGTTGAATCCTTGGCCTCGACCATAAAGTGAAAACATACAGGAATAATACGCTTTAGAAAAGTCTCCTTCCAGTTTTATTTTGTCAGAAACCTTCTCTCTTCTCTTCATTTGAATAAACATCAAACAGCAACAGAATTCCTGGTGGATTTCACGTTTTTTTAATCGAGTGTTGGACCCTCCCAGAACCTGTTAAACCCCCGATTACATTTTCATTCTGATTAAAGTCCTGCTCCGAGAAACACCGGGGGCTTCGGGGTCTCATAACCACGGACCAGCTGAGCCCGGTCTCTGTGGGACCCCGCTGCTGAGGGACCGAGGAGGGGTCTGAGGAGGGGCCCGGGTCTGAGGAGGGGCCTGGGCCTGAGGAGGGGCCTGGGCCTGAGGAGGGGTCTGAGGAGGGGCCCGGGTCTGAGGAGGGGTCTGGGTCTGAGGAGGGGTCTGGGTCTGAGGGGTCCGTGCAGCAGATGGGCCCCTCGCTCACGAAGACCCCCTTGTTTAATTAACACATGCCTGACACAAACCGCTCTGGCACAAAAAGAGGAGGGGGATACATTTGGACGATGTGTTATAAATAATTTACATTTTTTTGTTGCTGTTCTCTCGTTTTGTGTTGTTTATGAATCTATTTTTGATGCAAATCTTTTCAATTTTGGCAAATAATCGATTATTTATTTGAGGAACAATCTGCAGAGACTACAATAAAATAGAGTTGTATACATTTATATTTTTATGTTTATATTTTCTGTTGAAGATAGTTTTTATTTGATCCAATAACGTATCACATGACCTCAGCACCAATCATCTTCCTGATTTGGTGATTGACAGGTGTGAAGCCCCGCCCCCTTGTATTACCTGCTCTTAGGGCTTTAGTATTATTTGTTGTAGCTAGCATTAGCATTAGCATGATAACATCTAAAAAATCATCTGTAAGAACCCGACAGCACTAAATATCTGAATTTAACAAGAGCAGCACTAGCTTCAAGAACAGACCTCGAGAAATCAAACACAATCATAACCTGGTTCACAGCGGCCTCTAGACCCGGCGTTAAACTGTGACCTGTTGACGACACATATTTCCTCCATATATTTGTGTTTTTCTGCAGCTCTTCTGTGTAAACTCTTATGTAACATCTCTGTTTGTTTTCTGGGCCGGTTCCACTCTTGGCCTGGTCTCTTCGCCGCCTGGTGCTAACTCTGTGTTTTCTCTCGTGCCAGTTACTGGGATAACTTCCACTCGTGTGCCACGACGGCGCTGGCCGACTGCCAGGAAGGAGCCACGGATATGTGGGAAAAGCTCAAGAAGGAGTCCCGTAACTTGGATTTCCGCGGGAGTCTGTTCGAACTGTGCGGCGGCGGAAACGGTTCTCCCAAATCCACCGGATCCCAGAGTCTGCTGGTGCTCGTGACCGCCGCGCTGCTTCTGACTTTATTTTGAGGAAGGAAAATACAAAATAAGAGAAGACTCCTCATTGATATTCCTCGTTGCTGAAAAATTTGTCGCTACAAAATGGATTATCTGCATCCAATCACAAACTGGGGGTCGATAACATTAAAAATTCAAGAGCTGATGGATTTTTGGCCGCTCACAATCGTGGAGTTACATCGCATTAAAGTCAGCGCTGAATTATTGATGCTCGGTGGAGACGGCGGCGGCTGAAGCTGTGCAGAGGGCCATAAATCAGGCCTGGCTCTGGTTATCGCCCGAGGTTACGGCGTCTGCACAGATCAATAATTCCAGCCTCCATTTCCATCGTGGACACATCTTTCCTGTTTTTAGATTGAGTTGTTAGTTCATGGAGTGAGTAACGGTGATTTTTTGTAATTTTAACAACTGTTTGTTGTTTTAAGGCCACGGTCACGCCAGCTTTTATTACAGCAGTGTTTTACTGTTTTTCTTTTTGGGTCAAAGGGAACAATCGGCTGCAGTGGGATCAAAGATAGTATTATGAAAAAGCAATGGATACCAGACATTCTAATTTAAGTTTTATTACCATTCAGAAATCTGTTAGTCTACCTTAAACTTATTACTTATTCTGAAGTATTGCAATAAGCCTAAATGTGCTTCATTTTTAAAACATTTAAATTATATATTTAAATTCTGGGTTAAACTATTATTGCACTTTCCAGAGTTATATCATGAATTTTCAACTCTTACATCACATTTTTAACAATAACAAAAGTTTACTCAGTTTTTCAAAATGTTTTTACTTTATAGGTATTTATTGGTTTTTAAATTATTGAAAATATGATCACTTTGATTTAATATCGCAATAAACAAATAATGCACTTAATGAAACAAGACAGCACCTGTATTTTATCAAACTATCAGCTCTTATTAACCATTTTAGTTTCAATTCATATATTTTATGTGGATTATTCATTCTGAAAAGTTGGAAACGCTTTGACTTTTTAAAACTGTTATGGCAGTAATACTGTTGTTTGTCATAACAGGGCATAAACGTGTCATGTGAGATTTTTTTTTTGTCTTCAAATGTCCCACAAAAATATTTTGTGACTGAGGCACATATTTGCCAATGTTTTCATTAATTGAAATTGATTATTACAAACTCATGTTTAAAAAAGATGTTTAAAAGATGTGTCAGAATGAGTTTATTTAGATTAAGATATGTTTGTTTTGAAGAAAAATTGATGCTTTATAAAATGGTATTATTTCTTTAACTAAAACAGCACAAAATTAGCTCCTATCCTCTTGTTTTGGGCCAGATTCTGAGTTTTTTCCAGATTTTCATGTTTGTTTTGAAAGCCATATTCACACCGCAATATTCCGTCCCACTGCAGCCCTGAAGAACACGGACCATAACAGTTTAACCTTTGACCCTCGCATGTTTGTTGTAGAACGTAGCCGAAGAGCCATATTAGCTAACGTTAGATGAATGATGTTGCTTTGTAGACGTCTGGTGTGGCCGTCGTCTTGGGTTTTTCTTTTGTCGCCGAACTCTGAGGCGCAGGGATGTAGCCGCGTTTAAATCCTGTCGTTTATTTACCGTAACGTTTCGACAGATGTTTACCTGCATGAAGTCCGCTCACACAGTCTGAAGAGCTGTCAGGAAATGAACACAAACAATTGCAGTTTTAAAAGAATGCTCTGGACAAATTCACTTTAAAGAATCAATTCAAAATGTGGTTAAAATGCAGCTATCTTATTTACTTTGGGGCAAGACACCAAAATATCAATCTAGTCTCGCTCAAAGTAGGTAAAAACAGATTAGCTATTAGCTTAGCAAATGAACAAGGGCAGCCATTTTAGACAAATGTAGCTAAACTAAAAAAACAAATGGCGGTGTTATTTTGCTAGCTGTTTGATCAGGTAGCTAACAATAAACTACAACAGAGTAATTACATTATCTTAAACTGACATTAATTGGCTAAAATGAAATCCATATGTAGCTAGAAAGAAAATGTAAACTGGTTTTAATAACTTAGAAGTAGGGTTTGAGGAGAAAAATGGATAAGCTATGTTAGCTAATGGCTAAATTCAAATTGACCAGGTAGCTAACAAAAACTCAAAATGTGAGAAATAATATTTGCTAATTTTAATACTAATAAGCAGTTATAGTTTATAAAGTGTAGGCCAAAGCAGATTTTAAAAGGTTAAATTCAGCTAGCAGTTGACTAGCTTAATTAGGGCGCTAACAGATAAATTTAGTCTTTAGCCTAAAAGAATATGAATTCATGTGTTCATTCGTTTACATGAATATTACTTACCTTGACTGGCTTGTCAGAATGAGTAAGTGAAAGTAAACAGGGAAGGTAACATCAAGAAAAAGCTGCTCACAATAGACAAAAGTAAAAAACTTAGCTGCTAGCCTGACCAGGTAGCTAAAATTTACAGTAAGCACTTAAAACAGATGAATTAGTGGATGATTGTATCTGGTAGCTGGTTATAACCTACTCAAATTAAAATAAGAGTTGCTCAGTATAACTCAAAGTTAATGTAAAATTAGCACTTAAACAGATAAATATTACCTAGGGCTTCACTTAGCGGCAAAACCAGTGTTAGCTAAGACCAATAATCACTAAAAATGTCATAAATTCAGAAGTGGAATACGTTACCAAAACATATTCCGGTGCATGAACAAGTTAAAAGCAAAACTACTCAGTTTGATGTAAGTTAACGTTGGTATTAAGCACTTAAAACTGTGATAACGTTAGCTAGTGGACAACTTAGCCACCAGAGCAAAGAAACGTTAGCGTTAAAAAAACGTTTAAAAAAAAGAAAAAAAAAAGAAAGACTGCTAAAAATCACAGCATTGAATCGTCAGTATTAAAGTTAACAGCAGAAAAAATAGAAGAAGCCAAAACCTGAAAATTGTTACCATTTTTAGCAGAAAATACGATGAATGCTAGCTTCTAAAACAAGAAACATATACATTTCGTAAAAATTACAAAATCCTGAAATTAGCCAACAGTTTGTTTGAGTTGTAGGTTTAGTTTCAGTAGAATATTTAGATAACAAAAAGCCCATTATGATTTATTTTGGAATATTGCATTAGAACAGGCTTAAGGAGTCTTGAATATAAAAAAAAACATGTTGAATTTTGTGAGATTCTAAAAAAATTGGCTTAAAATAACAAAAACAAGGCTAGTGTCTCATTTATGCTCATTTCCTGAAGTCGTAGTGTTAAAATCGTTCAGTATTCAGCTGTAGACGTCGGACTGATGGAAACTATTTAAGCACATTAAACGTTAGCGTTCATTTGTTAGCGCCACATCCCTGCTCGGCAGAAACATCGTGTTAGCAGCAAACGGTTAGTTTTTGAAAAGCCGACAGCAATACGAAGACTTTATGGCCAGTGTAGCTTAAGAAAAAAAAAGATAATAAGAATATAAAAATATAAATAATAAACCGTGGCTCGAGTGTGACATGACTGTTGCCATTTAGCGCATCCCCTTTTCATTCACAGTGATATTTCGTATTAGACAACCTCATCGTAGGTGGTATTTTTAGGTCTATGTTAGATTAAAACAGTCCAGACTGAACAGTAGCAACAGAAAATACAGAGAATAAACCAGAGAAGGATGTTATTTATTTGAACCGAAGCAGAAATGTCCACAGCCCAGTCTCCTTTAGGTAAAAAAAAAACCTGTAAATGACGTTTTTGGAAATCTCTGATACATGGAATTTCAATCTCTTTGGCTTTTACTGCATTGAATTAGAAACACAGTAAAGAATAGTAAATTAAACTGAACTGAAGAGCAACTGAAGTTTGCTATCTTTCTTATTAGAATATTTTAGTGTAAGAGAAAAAAAACCCCAAAAATATTTAGTCAGTAACATTTTAAAGCAGTGTTTTAAAATAAGATAAAATTCTGTTGTGTCCAAACTACTGAGGCTCATTAAGAACTCAAGATCAAGACACAGATATTTAATCGGAACATGTTTTTTTCATGCCTCTTGGGACCATATCCAGGAAAACATAGATCTGACATTGGCTCCACCTGGGTTTCATGTAACACAGTATACAACGTTAGCCAAACATTAGCACCGAAAAATCTAGCTATGTCAAGATTTCTGTTTAATATTTGAAGGATTTAGTGGAAGATTATTAGCATTTTAGCTTAAAACGATCAAAAGTAAATATATATGGCTAATAAATCGTTCAGAAAAATCCTGCGCAATTTCCATAAATTCATCCAAATATTCTTCCTGATCTTATTTTCTTTCAGATTTAGTATTGGAATAAACATATTGTATTCATCTAAAACACAAAAAATACATCTAAATGAAACAAAGCTATTATTTTTCCATGAATCAAATAATTTGCAAAAACGTCAGATAAAAATATTTAAATTTTGAGACTGGGTTGTGTTTCTGCTGCTTGTCTCTTCTCTTTGTTCGTTAGTTTGTCTCTGTTTTTTGGGGATGTTGCGTAACTAAAATAAAAAAAAAATGGACTCCAGATTTCCAGATTATATCAAGAATGTACAGTATATCGAATATTCAGAAATTAAAAATAGATTCTAGTCTATTGCAGATGGTTTTAACACAGATTGATACAGAATATAGATCTATGAGAAAAATAAAAAGAGTTTGCCTAAAAATGAAACAGAGAATAAATAAATTGTTTGAAAAAAAGCTTTGTTTGTGGTGGTTTTGACTGGGGTCGGGTTTCGGAGAAAGTGCGTTCATTATTAATGTGGAGAGTCCCAGAGCTGCTCGGCTCGCGTCAAATCGATCCGAGAGAAAACGAAGAAGAAGAAGAGGGTTTATAATGGGTTTGTTCTCGACGACGCAGCAGTGAAACCAATAAAGCAATAAGCACTCGAAAGACTTGAGTCCAGTCCTGACGACACCAACTGAGTCTTTAACAACAAAAAGAAACAGGAATCGATCGTCTTTTTCAAGCGTGAACAAGTCTATTTATCGCATTAGAAGATATTTATGGAACTTCCACAAATTTTGCCAAAAAGCTGAAGGTATTCAAAAACAAATTCTGATTTATTGAAGGCAGGAAAAGTGAGTGATTTCTGAGACTGGCCTCATCGCTTGGGTTTTTGTAAGATTTCTCATTTCATTCACCTGGAATTATAAGCTTCTATCAGACATTTCCGTCAGTATTAAGTTACTGATGTATTGTTACTCGTGGATAACATGAACTATTAATGATTTAAGGTGTATTTTACGTTGGACTTGAAAATGAATCGCTCCCATTGGTCGACACTTGTCACATGACGTTCCAGGAAGTTTAATAGCTGCAGATAAAGTGTATTTTCAGCTGAATATGTCTTTTAACAGAGAAACAGCTGAAAAAAGAAAAGCATCAACAGAGAAAAGGGAGGCAACGTAAAACACAGATAAATACTGTCAATTCAATCACGTAATGTTTAACGAGGAGGAGATAATTGTCGTCCTGACGCTGAAGTCACAGCTAAGCTAACGCTAAACTCTAAACTTCAGTTTGGTCAAATGGATTAGTATTTTTAACAAAAGAGAAGCAGGAGTGGTCACATCAGGAGTGGAGCTTTAACTTAAGGAATAATAATTCTATAATGCAGAGGCTCATCATAAACCCTGACGTCAGGTAAGTCTGCAGCTCCGGTTTCTGTTCGAGAGTGAAACGTCTGTGCGTCGCGGTGACACTCTTTGATACAGAAACCCTGTGTGATGTGATGTATATGTGATGTGTGGATGAATAATGGAGCAGAGCAGCGTCGTTAAAGTTTAATGAAGCTGTGGCAGCGTCTCGTCAGAGTCAGGCGTCTCCTGAAGGAACCGGGCCGGATCTAGACGAGAGCTAACCAAGAAGTGAAAGGTCTGTGTTTAGTTTGAGCTGATGTTTTGAGCCCAAACAGCAGCAGTGCCCTCACATTTTTTTCTTTATAAACATTTTTTCTTTGCCGTGTTTTTGGGATAAACAACAACTGAGACATTGTCTCTTCATCAGGATTATTTAAAAAGAGCTCAGTATATTTCAGCTCCATTCGATCTAATTCAAGGCTTTCCAAACTGTCTTTTCAGATTTTATTCTTATTCCACAAGAACAGGTTTTATTTGGACATAAACAGGTTTAGTTGGACCTGAACCTGTTTGTATAAAGCTGTTGATGTTGGGGCAATAACCTGTAGATTCATCTCTGAAGCTGAGGGCCACATGGAATCTCACCGTGTGCCATGACGGGCCCCTGGACCTGACGTTGGACAGGTCTGGTCCAGAAGTCTGTCCTTTATTAACGCCTCTGTTCTGACTATATTCGTTTCCACTGGATTTTCTTTTTCTGTCAGATATTTCTATTATTGATCATTATCTTTTGGAAATATATTTTTGTGTAAATGAAGTCAGTTTGTCCTAAAATAAGAATCTAATCAAATCCAAGAACATCATGAAAGAGTCTGTGATGGAGTCGATCCTGTTTTAAACATTTACGTCTCCATCAGAACAGCTCCAGCGACGGCAGCAGGAGGTGGAGGCCTGGGTCTGAGGGTCCCACCAGCACCACCTCAGCCCGGGTCTGAGGGTCCCACCAGGACAGACTCAGCCCGGGTCTGAGGGTCCCACCAGGACAGACTCAGCCCGGGTCTGAATCGTTCAGAAACATTGGGCCGGTTTTTGTGGGCGGTGCTTAGCTGGAGGCTGGGGTCGGCGCTGGACTAAACCCGGTCTCCTCTGGGACTCTCTGGGTCTCGTTATGAATCTTTAATGAGGCTTTAAACGCTGGGATTTTCTTTTCCAGGAAACACTGTCTTTTCACAAAGTTACATCATTTTTACTTCGAGAGAAAAACACTGCTTTAAATATTATTGACAACTGTAGATAATATTACACCAGAGTTTAGACCCAAACCCGGTCCTGAACTGGTCTACATCTGGTCTGGTCCTGGTCTGGACCTGGTTTGGTCCTGCTTTTATAAATAGACTTGTGTTGAATATATTTAATATATGAGACAGATTGAGGTCAGAGGATCATCGAGGACTGTCCCACTGAGTCCTGGTCTGAACCGAAGCCCGGTCTGACCCCACAGAGACCTGGTTTAGTCCTGGTCTGGTCCACAGCTGGAGGCCGGACTATATTTGGACCTGACCCAGATCTGAGGGTCTCAAAGTGGAACGGGGTCAAAACCAACCGGGACAGAGTCAGTACGAGTCACTGAGACAAACAGGGTTGATTTCCTAGTGGCCATCAGTGGTATTACACTTATTTATTTCATTTAAGAAAAAATAACGTGGAACAAGGTTCATTTGTGTTTTTTTTAAATGGTTTAAAACTGTTGCTGAAGCCGACCTTCAACAGTCCCTCTGAGCCAGATCTGAGAGAGTCCTGGTCCAAGTCCAGCTGGCTCCAAAACCTGGATCAATCTGATACTTTTACTGCCAGCACTATCAATACAGGACTGGGTTAGACCTGGTTTAGACCTGGTTTAGTCCTGGTTTAGACCTGGTTTAGTCCTGGTTTAGACCTGGTTTAGTCCTGGTTTAGTCCTGGTTTAGACCTGGTTTAGACCTGGTTTAGTCCTGGTTTAGATCTGGTTTAGTCCTGGTTTAGACCTGGTTTAGTCCTGGTTTAGACCTGGTTTAGACCTGGTTTAGACCTGGTTTAGTCCTGGTTTAGACCTGGTTTAGACCTGGTTTAGACCTGGTTTAGTCCTGGTTTAGACCTGGTTTAGTCCTGGTTTAGACCTGGTTTAGACCTGGTTTAGACCTGGTTTAGTCCTGGTTTAGACCTGGTTTAGTCCTGGTTTAGACCTGGTTTAGTCCTGGTTTAGACCTGGTTTAGTCCTGGTTTAGACCTGGTTTAGTCCTGGTTTAGACCTGGTTTAGACCTGGTTTAGACCTGGTTTAGACCTGGTTTAGACCTGGTTTAGACCTGGTTTAGTCCTGGTTTAGTCCTGGTTTAGACCTGGTTTAGACCTGGTTTAGTCCTGGTTTAGACCTGGTTTAGACCTGGTTTAGTCCTGGTTTAGTCCTGGTTTAGACCTGGTTTAGACCTGGTTTAGTCCTGGTTTAGTCCTGGTTTAGACCTGGTTTAGACCTGGTTTAGTCCTGGTTTAGTCCTGGTTTAGACCTGGTTTAGTCCTGGTTTAGACCTGGTTTAGACCTGGTTTAGTCCTGGTTTAGACCTGGTTTAGTCCTGGTTTAGACCTGGTTTAGACCTGGTTTAGACCTGGTTTAGTCCTGGTTTAGACTGGGTTTAGACCAGGTTTAGACCTGGTTTAGTCCTGGTTTAGTCCTGGTTTAGTCCTGGTTTAGACCTGGTTTAGACCTGGTTTAGTCCTGGTTTAGACCTGGTTTAGTCCTGGTTTAGTCCTGGTTTAGTCCTGGTTTAGACCTGGTTTAGTCCTGGTTTAGACCTGGTTTAGTCCTGGTTTAGTCCTGGTTTAGTCCTGGTTTAGTCCTGGTTTAGTCCTGGCTTAGACCTGGTTTAGTCCTGGTTTAGTCCTGGTTTAGTCCTGGTTTAGTCCTTGTTTAGACCTGGTTTAGTCCTGGTTTAGTCCTGGTTTAGTCTTAGTTTAGTCCTGGTTTAGTCTTAGTTTAGACCTGGTTTAGTCCTAGTTTTAGTCCTCATTTAGTCCTGGTTTAGTCCTTGTTTAGACCTGGTTTAGACCTGGTTTAGACCTGGTTTAGTCCTGGTTTAGACCTGGTTTAGTCTTAGTTTAGACCTGGTTCAGTCCTTGTTTAGACCTGATAGAGATGTATTTTCTTGTTTTCTGCAGTGATCTACGACGGTTGTCCCAGGACCATCACGTCTGGGATCTGGTGGCCTCGGACTAAGTTCAACCTTCCGGCCGCGGTGCCCTGCCCCAAAGGATCCGTCGGTACGAGCTGCACCGAGTCTTGAGTCTCTCATATGAATTTACTCCTGCTTTTTATTTATTTAGTCCTGATTTAGTTCATGTTTAGACCTAGTTACGTCCTCAGTCTGTTTATGTTTTGGTCCCTGTTTAATTGAGTCACATTTGAGCCTAGTTTACCACTGTATTACTATTTTCAGGTGTATTTTCAGGTCTTGATAGTGTGCGTTGGTTTTGTTTTGTGTTTTTGGTCCAGGAGCAGCAATCAGACACTGTGACGTGGAGCGAGGTTGGCTGGAGCCCGACCTCTACAACTGCACCTCGCCTCCGTTTGTGGAGCTCAACGCTGCTGTGAGTTTTACACTTTCACTTCGCTCTGACTCGACAGACTTCAGCCAGATTTCTACAAGTTGTAGTTGTACAGTTTGGTACATTTTTGCACAGGTTTAAGATGGATTTAAACAGGTTTAAGTTGGTTTTGAACAGGTTTTAGATGGATTCGAATAGGTATGAGAGGGATTTGAGCTGGTTTTAGATGGATTTAAACAGGTTTTAGATGGGTTTGAACAGGTTTTAGTTGGATTTGATCAGGTTTAAGTTGGCTTTGAACAGGTTTTAGTTGAATTTGAACAGGGTTTAGTTGGATTTGAACCAGTTTTAGATGGATCAGAACAGGTTTAAGATGGATTCTAACTGGTTTTAGATAGATTTGAACAGGTTTAAGATAGATTTGAACAGGTTTTAGATGGATTTGAACAGGTTTTATTTGGATTTGAACCAGTTATAGATGGATTTAAACAGGTTTTAGGGGGATCTGAACAGGTTTAAGATGGATTCTAATAGGTTTTAGATATATTTGAACAGGTTTTAGCAGAATTTGAACAGGTTTTAGTTGGATTTGAGCAGGTTTTAGTTCAAATTCAACAGGTTTTAGGGGGATCTGAACAGGTTTAAGATGGATTCTAATAGGTTTTAGATCGATTTGAACAGGTTTTAGCCGGATTTGAACAGGTTTTAGTTGGATTTGAGCAGCTTTCCTCCATTCATCTCAAATGTTGTCTTTTCTGCAGCTGGATTCTCTGGAGCGAAACGAGACGGAGCTGAACACCATCATGGAGAAGAAACTGGCTCATCAGCTCCGGGACGTCACCGAGTCGACCTCCCGTCTCTACGGCAACGACCTCCAGATCGCCGAGCGGCTCCTGTCCCGCCTCCTGACGTTCGAGACGCAGCAGAGCGGCTTCGGACTCACGGCGACGCAGGACGCACACTTCAGCGAGGTTAAAAAACACAACATTAGTCAGTTCAGAGACTTAAGACAATTTAAACTGTCCTCTTCTCTGATTGGACAGAAGTCTACATTTGTTTCTGTTTGTTGATTATATTTTTGCATAACTTTGGCTTTCCTTATTTTAAATAGAGCAATCTGTGTCCCACTTAAAACCCTTTTTTAAATTTTTTGCAATTTGATTTCTATTTTAATTTTTTTAATTCTCCAGTTGAAATCCATCAATATTTCTATATGGCAACAGTTAAAAGAGCTTTTTTATGTCCTAGGGATCCAGGTGTAGTCATTTATTTTCAAACAACTTTGCACAAAAAATTTATCAGAATTTTATCAATTTTGCTGCTAAGTTTTGACACTACCAGGCTCGAATAATAATAATAAAAATAATGACAAATTATTTAGATAAGAATAATGGCATTCATTAAAAAAATTGGAGAAAAAAAATATATACATAATAAGACAATAAATAAAATAAAAACATCAACTTAAACACTGAGATGACACCATTAAATCTATAAAATTCCCTGTGCCTGGTGGCAGTCTCTTAGATTTAAAATGAACAGATAATAATGTTGTGGGGCGCCGGTCTGCTGGATGTATATGGGGCTAATGATACTTAAGACAAACATGTGACCTCTAAGTGGTTTCTTCATTTTAAAACCATAAATGAGCTTTATTTACTCAACCACACACGAGTTTGAAGCGAACAAACCTCAGTAAAACGCTGTTAAATCACGTTTGAGCCAAAATGGCGGCGTGTGAAGCCCGTCGTCAGTGTGAGCTGTCAGTTTAACGTCAAAAACCAGCTCTGAGCCACGTCTGCTTCAACACATTTCACTTCCAACCAAAGCAACGTGTTACAGCAGCATTTAACTGATTCTTTTATTTCTTTTAGTAGAAAGCTGTCATCTCACTCCCATAGTTCCAATACATGTTTTCTCTGAGTGCCTAAACATAAATAAACCTGTCATATTATTTATATTGTGATGTTTATGTGAGAAAAAACTCAAATCCCGATCCAGGATTTTTTGTGTTGAGTTTTATCCTGAAAATAAAGACATAGAGACGTGAGAACAAACCCGACGACCCGCTCTGAACGAGGATAAACACAGGGACAGACAGTTACTATAGAAACAGAGGAGACGGAGATGAATAAATGTACAGAAATGAAACGCTCTCAGGTTAAAGCTGTGATTTAAATCCACTCAGAAACAGAACACACTTGTCTTACACAGAGACAGGAGACAGAGGCTGAGATGGAAAAGCTTTACTGGATATAATGTGATGTGTGTGGGCTGTGCAGGAGAAATCCACAGGAAAGCATGTGTTATCATTGAGGTAGTGCTGTGACAGACTCTGTGTTCTGATTATACTTCATTTATTTTGCACCAAAACAGAAAACGATCCAGAAAAACACTGATGGAGCTGAGATATAAACCTCCTCAGATCCACGTTTGTCCCTGACAGTTTGGTTTTGTTGATGGACAATATGATTTATGTTTAAATTCATCTAAAACATGTTCATATCCAACTAAAATCAGGTCACATCCCCCAAAAATATGTTCAGATCCACCTAAAACCTGCCTAAATCTAACTAAAACCTGCTTAAATTTAACTAAAACCTGCTCAAATCCATCTAAAACCTGCTCAAATCCATCTAAAACCAGCTTAAATCTAAATAAAATCTGCTCAAGTCCAACTAAATCATGTTTAAATCCATCTAAAACCTGCTAAAATCCAACCAAAACCTGCTTAAATCCATCTAAAACCTGCTCAAATCCAACTAGAACCTTAAATAACATTTTGTCATTTAAATGATATAAACAGGAAAATTAAACACATCTGAACTTGAATATAATATATTATAGTTTCAATGTAACACCTGTTTTCTGTTTAATCACAAACACAATGTTTACTGAAGACATTTGGATGGATTTAACTCTAATCTTTCATCTGTTCCACGTCACTCTGCATCAACACTTTTACAAACAGTGTAAATATTCGACTTTATGAACCTAGACACAGCTCTGTTTCAAATCCACCTTAAAATGAACCAAAGAGTATTGATATCTGACACGAATAATCAATATTCAAAGATAAAACATGACAAAGAGGCAAGAAAACACGTTCAGTCCATCAGTAATGTGGATATGAGCTGATTGTTATTCAAGAAGAGGTAATGTTAACCTTTTTAAAATCAATATTCATGACTTTACACACAGTTTGAGCCATTATTGAAGCTAAAAGAAGTGGGTCTACAGCCAATTGAACACATTAATCCCCCTACGTTCATTTAGTACAGGATAATGGACGTTTATTTAAGAGTTAGAAAGACTCTGTGTGTATTTAGTTGACTTGTTTGGTTCATGGAAGTGGGTCTCATCCTGTTTTTTTTTATCCTGGTTTAGTCCTTGGGTCAGACTTGGTTTATTCCAGGTCTAGTCTTGGTTGAGCCCTTGTTAAGTTAATATTTCTGGTTTAGTTCTTGATTAGCTGCTGGTTTGTGTCTTGTTTTGTCATGAATTAGCTTCGATTTAGCTTTAATCCTGAGTCCTGTGTTCAGATTTAGTCCATGTTTAGTCCTTGATTTCGTTCCTGGTTGAGTTCTTGGTTCAGTTTTCATTTAGTCTTTGGTGTCGTCCTGGTTTAACTTAGTATAAAGTGTATTTTCAGCTGAATATGTCTTTAACACAAAGAAAAGCATCAACAGAGAAAAGGGAGGCAACGTAAAACACAGATAAATACTGTCAATTCAATCACGTAATGTTTAACGAGGAGGAGATAATTGTCGTCCTGACGCTGAAGTCACAGCTAAGCTAACGCTAAACTCTAAACTTCAGTTTGGTCAAATGGATTAGTATTTTGTGGCGAAAGAATTGTTTTTGTTTTTTAATGAAAGAGAAGCAGGAGACTAAATGAACCAAACTGAAAGCTCTATATATTCAAGATATAAAGTCACATTTTATTATATCACTTTCTTTTCTGAACCGTCCTGGTGTTTTTTCTCTTTTACCTTTAAACCTCTCTGTGTTCTTTTGTCCGAGCTGTCGTCCCCTGAGCTTCACGGAGGCTGCGGTGGTTTATTGTTTCACTGCAGTTTTCTCTTTAGACACAGTCCTTTAAATCAATCACATCCTTCTGTGTTTGCTCTGAACTCGCTCCACGTCTTTTCTGTTCTTTTCTATAACATGGGCTCACAAAGAAAAAGGAATACTAGATTAAAAAGATGATACAAAGCAAGATAAATCCAGGACTAAATCAAGACAAGACCAACATTTATCCAGGACTACTGCATGAAGACTAAACTGATTAAAACCAAGACTAAAGTGGGCCAGAACCAGGACTAAACCAAGACTAAACTAGGACTAAACCAAGACTAAACCAAGGATAGTTCAGTAACAAGACTAAAGTAAGGCTATACTAGGAGAAAACTCAGATTAAAATGGGATTAAATTAAGATTGATCCAGGAATAGGCCAAAACTGAACCAGTTCTGAAGCAGCACAGAACCAGGACTAAAGTCTGAATAAAACAGGACTTAAAAAGGACTAGACCAGGACTAAACCATGCAGACAGAACTAGAAACTAAACCAGGACTAAATTAGGCCTTAAACAAAGATAATTCAGAACCAGAGCCAAGACTGAAGTAGGGAAGTACGAGAAGAAAACCAACATAAAACCGGGACTAAGTCAAGTTCAGTCCAGGACTAGGCCAAACCTGAACCAGTTCTGAAGTAACACAGAATCAGGACTAAACCAGGATTTAAACAGGACTAGACGGAATTAGAAACTATCCCAGAACTAATCCAAGACAAAACTAAGTCTAAAGTAACACAAAACTTGAACTAAACCAGGATTAAGCCCAGACAAACCTAACCCACTGAGCTAACAAACCTCTGATCCATGAATAAAAACAACGATATATAAGAAAGTGGATTCTGTGTTTGTTTAAAGCTAACGTTCTGGTTCTAAATCCCTTGTTTTGCAGAACATCGTGCGCGGCTGCAGCGTCCTGTTGGGCCCCAGCTCGGCCGGACTCTGGAGGTCTCTGGCCCAGAGTCAGAGCCACGTCTCGGGGTCGGGTCCGGCTCAGCTCACGGAGCTGATGGAGCAGTACGCACAGACCCTCGCCCAAAACATGAAGCTCACCTACCTCAACCCTGTGGCTCTGGTGGCCCCCAACATCGGTCAGTGCTGCTCTTATTATTTTATTTTAGTCTGAGTTCTGTGGGACGGGCTGGACCAAACGAGTCCGATCCATGGAGGCTCCACCTGGAACCTGTTCAAATCCATCTAATCCAACTAAAACATGTTCAAATCCAACTAAAACCAGTTCAAATCCATCTAATCCAATTAAAATGTGTTCAAATCCAACTAAAACCAGTTCAAATCCAACTAAAACATGTTCAAATCCAACTAAAACATGTTCAGATCCAACTAATCCAACTAAAATGTGTTCAAATCCAACTAAAATCTGTTCAAATCCATCTAAAACCAGTTCAAATCCATCTAATCCAATTAAAATGTGTTCAAATCCAACTGAAATCTGTTCAAATCCATCTTAAACCAGTTCAAATCCAACTAAAACTGGTTCAAATCCATCTAAAACATGTTCAAATCCATCTAAAACATGTTCAGATTCAACGAAAACCAGTTCAAATCCAACTAAAACATGTTCAAATCCATTTAAAACATGTTCAAATTCATCTAAAACCTGTTCAAATCCATCTAAAACATGTTCAGATTCAACTAAAACATGTTCAAATCCAACTAAAACTTGTTCAAATCCATCTAAAACATGTTCAGATTCAACGAAAACCAGTTCAAATCCAACTAAAACATGTTCAAATCCATCTAAAACATGTTCAAATTCAATTAAAACCTGTTCAAATCCATCTAAAACATGTTCAAATCCATCTAAAACCTGTTCAAATTCATCTAAAACCTGTTCAAATCCATCTAAAACCTGTTCAAATCCATCTAAAACATGTTCAAATCCAACTAAAACTGGTTCAAATCTATGTAAAACCTGTTAAAATCCAATTTAAATCTGTTCTAATCCACCTAAAATATGTCAAATCCAACTAAGACCTATTCTAATCCAACTAAAACCTGTTCTAATCCATCTTAAACCTGTTCAAGTCCATCTAAAACTGGTTCTGTTTGTTTTGTTGCAAAAACCCTGTAAAAATCATTTCCAGACATCATTAACTTGCATCAATAATAAATCCTGGTTTAAACCTTAGATTAGACCTGGTTTTGTCCCAGTTCAGAGCTGGTTATTCCTAAATGTAATCCTCTTTTAGTTCTAATATAGAGGCAGTTTCAGGTAAACAATATAATGCATTAAATAAAGCAAGAAAAATGAAAAAGGGAAGGTGCTACATAATTAAACAAAAGTCAGAAAGTAAGATGTTTTAGACAAAAGAAAAGCTAATTATTCAAATGCTCTGACCGATCGGTGTCTTTACTTGAGGACAGACTAAAGACCACCTCCTCATTGTCTCCACAGACTGACTTTAAATTCAATAAAGGCGTCAGGGGCGTAATAAAGCGATCATCTTCACAGTCGTTTCCTTCACAAAGCTTCGCGGCTCATGTGTGAAATCCTCCGTAATGACTCATTGTGAAGCGGAGACGAACGGCGCCGACGGCTCAGACACACACAGATTTCACACTCCCACAACGAGCGGCGGATCAGCTCCGCGGCGCAGAAAATACCCCCGGAGCCACGAGATACGAGACGCCGGCCAAAAAACACACACAGACAGAGTTCAGCCTGTTGCTTCTGGTTCGTTAGACTCGTTCAGGGAAAGGTTTACAGTCTGGGCAGAGACAGAGCGTTTATTAACCTGAACTGTTTAATTCAATCAGAGGAACGTCGGTGTGGGATGTCCAGGGTTTTGTTTTTGTTTTTTTGCAGGAAATGCTGTTGTTCTGTTGTGAATAGAAACAGATACAAAGCTCCACTCCTTGATTTTCTTTTTTTTATCTCTGTCTCAGACTCAGGGACCTCTCCTGCTTCTCTTTTATTAAAAAATAAAACCAGACCAGTTTTTCCTCCAAAATACTAATCCATTTGACCAAACTGAAGTTTAGAGTTTAGCGTTAGCTTAGCTGTGACTTCAGCGTCAGGACGACAATTATCTCCTCCTCGTTAAACATGACGTGATTGAATTGACAGTATTTATCTGTGTTTTACGTTGCCTCCCTTTTCTCTGTTGATGCTTTTCTTTTTTCAGCTGTTTCTCTGTTAAAAGACATATTCAGCTGAAAATACACTTTATCTGCAGCTTGAGACTAAGACTAAAGACTAAAGTAGGCCAGAACCAGGACTAAACCAAGACTAAACATGTTAGGTAGACTTCTGTGACAAAAGATTAAAAGTTTTCCAGATAAAAGCGTGTATAGTATGTTTAAGAAATTAAAAATAAGTGGAAGTGTGGTCCAGAATTTGTAATAAGACGTTGGATAAATCCATTCACCGTCAAAGCCTTAAAACAACACCACTCTCCTGGATTTAAATGAGATTTGACCCAGGCCTGTGTCGATAAAGACGGTTTATTCTCTGAGGATTTAACAGAAGAATATGAAATCTATAAAATACACAGAGAGAAAAGAGACGAGGGGAATAATGCTCAGAGAGAGACTAAACCCAGAAGTAAACCTGGATTTAAAGACCGAGAGAAACCGGGACGAAACTCAGTATAAAAGAAATGTAAGACTAAAACCAGGACTAAAGACGAAACCTAGGACTTAAACCAGGACTAAAGAAACTAGATTAAAAGACTAAAACAAACCTAGTTAAAAGATAAAAAATATTAAAGGACTAAAACTTTAGGACTAAAGACTAAACCTAGGACTTAAACCAGGACTAGTCTCAAATGGACCATAATTAAACTCAGTAATAAACACAGGAATAAAGCAGAACTAAACCAGGACCAAACTAAGACTAAACAGGGTCTTAACACACAGTGGTCCTAAACCAAGAACAAAACCAGAATGAAATCAAGACTAAATAAAAAGTAAAATAAAGGGCTTAACTTAGTACTAAACTCAGGACCAAAACAGCCCTGAAACCGGACAAAACCAGGTTTAGTTAAGACTAAACCAAAAGAAAATAACACTAAACCCGTCATTTTAAACTAGCACTAAACCCAGGATTTGGGAAATTTGGAATAAAGGCCGAGGAGAAAATGAAGAGAAAACTGGAACTAAACTAGGTCTTAAAAAACTTGGTTAAGCACACTTAAGTCTCTGGTTTAGTCCTGGGTTAGTCTAGATTTTTCTGAAGAAATATAAGCCTTAACAGGATTTGTTTTTTCTGGTTTAGCCCTGGTTTAGTCTTAGTTTAGTCTTGGTTTAATCCTGGTTCAGTCTTTAGTTTAAGTCTTGATTTAGACCTGGTTTAATCTGGGTCTAGTCTTTAGTTTAAGTCTTGATTTGGACCTGGTTTAATCTGGGTCTAGTCTTTAGTTTAAGTCTTGATTTAGACCTGGTTTAATCTGGGTCTAGTCTTTAGTTTAAGTCTTGATTTAGACCTGGTTTAATCTGGTCTAGTCTTTAGTTTAAGTCTTGATTTGGACCTGGTTTAATCTGGGTCTAGTCTTTAGTTTAAGTCTTGATTTGGACCTGGTTTAATCTGGGTCTAGTCTTTAGTTTAAGTCTTGATTTAGACCTGGTTTAATCTGGTCTAGTTGATGGTTTAGACCTGGTTTAATCTGGTCTAGTCGATGGTTTAGACCCGGTTTAGTCCTGATTTAGTCTTTAGTTTAAGTCTTGGTTTAGACCTGGTTTAATCTGGTCTAGTCGATGGTTTAGACCCGGTTTAATCTGGTCTAGTCGATGGTTTAGACCTGGTTTAATCTGGTCTAGTCGATGGTTTAGACCCGGTTTAATCTGGTCTAGTCGATGGTTTAGACCCGGTTTAGTCCTGATTTAGTCTTAGTTTAGTCTTGGTTTAATCCTGGTTCAGTCTTTAGTTTAAGTCTTGATTTAGACCTGGTTTAATCTAGACCCGGTTTAGTCCTGATTTAGTCTTATATTTATAAATGCTGTTGTGTCTCTTCAGTGATGAACCTGGACCGAGTGGAGAACCACACTCACGTCCGGCGCCGTTTCCCTCGGTACCACACCTCTCTGTTTCGGGGTCAGACCGCGTGGGACCCCTACACTCACGTGGTGCTGCCCCCTGCTGCCCTGGTGCCCCAGCGACACCAGACCCACAGCTGGAAGGACCGGGACCGAGACCGAGAGGGTAAGAACGCGCCCCTGACCCAGAATAAACTCGTGTTGTGTTATCGTTGACTCCCGTGTCGTCGTCTCCAGCCTCGTCTCCTCCGAACCCGGCCCCGGTCCCGGTCGGCGCCTCCTCGACCAATCAGACGAGAGAGTACACCGCGGCCCGTCGCTCCGTGTCGATGCCGGAGCCGCCGTTCAGTATCGTCATCCTGTTGATCTACCGCAGTCTGGGAGCCGCTCTGCCTCCGAAATACCACACGGACCGTCGAGGAGTCAGGTACCGATGGAACCGGGACTAAAGACGGACTCAGATAAAGTCTCGAGGCTAAAGAGGGTTATTCCTGAAATAATCTGCCTGGCTTTTTGTGATATGTCACTTTAGACCTGGTTAAACTCTTGGGTTTAGTTCAAAGGTTTAGTCCTGATTTAGTCTTGATTTTAGCCCTGGGGTTTAGTCCGGGGTCTGGTCTTAAATTAGCCCTGATTTGATCATTTTCAAGACCTTATTAAGTCCAGTTTTTGGGCCTGTTGTGGTCCAAGGCTCAGCCAGGATCCAGCTGAGGTCTTGGTTTAATCTTATTTAAGGCTTTATTAAGTCCAATTTTAGTCTTTTTGAGCCTGTTGTGTTCTTTGGTTTAGTCTTGGTTTAAATCTTGGCTTTGGTCCCAGTTTAGTCCTTATTTATCTCCAGGTTTAGTCCTTGTTTTGGGTTTAATTCGAGTCCTGTTTGTCTTTTTAGGGTCCTACATTCAGAGTTAGTCCAACTTAATCCCAGTTTAATCTTTAAATAGTAGAAGAATTTAGCCCTACTTCTGTTTTTTTTACCCCGGCCCAGAATATTCTAAACCAGAAAAGCGTGTCCTACAAGGATCAGTAGCGTTTAAACCAGTTTCTACTCTCTCCTAACTCTTTCTCTTCCCTCAGACTTCCCCGACACCCGGTGATGAACTCTCCGGTCGTCACCGTCTCCGTCTTTAATAACCAGACGTTTGTGAGCGGACCCCTGGACCAGCCCATCCAGCTGGAGTTCAAACTGCTGGAGACGGCCAATCGCAGCAAACCTCTGTGTGTCCAGTGGAACCACAGCAGTCCGTGAGTCCATTCATCTTAACGAGACACAGCCTCAGTTCGGAGAAGCAGACGGGAGCAGGGGCTTTGGGTTGTGTGTGTCGCTAATGGAGCCTGAGAAATCACATTTATAACAACTCTCAAGGCTTTTAAAAGAATGATTGATGAAGGATTTTTTGCACAGAAAGTGTTTAGAAACCGAGTTGAAAAATGCAATTGAACCTCAAAATTTCATGCCCAACTTGCAGATTTGACTTCATTTGCATCATTAAGTTTATCTTTTATTAATCTGCGTATTGCGTGTTGACTTATTCCCACAAAACAGTGTTTAATTTGGAGACTATTCGTTGTCGCCTTCGTAAGAATGACCTGGACTCTGTAAAATGACTGCTTTTATTAAGGGAAAAGTAATGTTCTCGTGCACATACAGTAAATATCTTTAATAAAACTGTGGAGATGGTGTTTATCCCAGTTCCGTTGGAGACCACAGTCCTGTCTACCCTGAACTCTGAACTCTCTCTGATGAACTCTGGAAACAGATACAGGATTCCTCTGAGTAAATATAACCTGTACAAAAACTCATTTATTCCCACATCAGTCAAACTTATTAATAAAGAGCTGGAGGACAAACGTAAAGACAGATGAGTGCTGTTTATTTGCTGCTGCTGTTTTCTCTTTTTGTTGTTTGGATGTTTTTTTTAATCTGTTTTGAGTAGCTCCCTCATCTCAAGACAAATTTCTCCAAAACAAATAAAGAACCTTAACTTAACTTATACTTTCTGAGTTTAAAATAATAATGAGTAGCTACATGAAGTCAAGAGTTTAATCCCAAGGACATGTTTCTAGTGTTGTAATAAACCACAGTCAAACAATATTATGTGGTTATTGTTCATTATTCTTTGCCTCTTCGACAGGTATGAGTCTGGGGGCTGCTGGACGGTCAGGGACTGTATGGTGGTCTACAGAAACACGTCTCACGTCCGCTGTCAGTGTCAGAGACTGGGGACGATCGGCGTCCTGATGGACAGCTCGCACAGAGAGGTCAGTAACGTCGGTCCGAGCTGGAAATACGACCATTCATCCAAATAATTCAGGATTATACCTTCCTTTCAATCCTTTTTTATTGTTGACATCATATGGACACAATAAAGCTGGAGGAACCACTTCTTCATTTGGATAATCTGACATTTTGCAGCATAATCCCTGAATTTAGCCCGTGTTTAGACCGGTTAATCCAGGTTTTCGCTCTTTTTCTGGTTTTGTCCAGGTGTAGTCTTGATTTCCTACATTAAAGTAAAGTATTCTTGTTTAGAGTACATGTAAACACACTCAATATCTGCCGTGGATACTGAATAATCCAAGGCAGAATTCATTTGTCATCGTGACCTACCTGATCAAATCCAAGTTCTTCTTCTCTGATTCACGGCTCAGGAGTTGAAACGTCGCACCGAGCGTCTACGTATTCGTCCAAATCTGTGTCTTCAGCGTCTTCTTTTGGTTTTACTTCTACATTTCCAGGTTGAGGCGTCTCACTGGGAGCTGTATCTTCGCTAGACTCTGTACATTTATCGCTGCACTCCGTTATAATAATCTCAGGCATGATAAATTTCCTCGCAGGTTTTTTCTGCTTCTTGCTGAAGAGGTTTTTCAGATTGAACCATTTCCTCGTCGGCGGTTGAGCCTGTGTCGGTTCTTCAGCGCAATGTCCTTTTTTATCAGCACTCGGAGGCTTTGGGGGTGAAGCTTTTTGAGGTTCAAGCAGTTGTTTTTTCTCCATGGCTTGTATTTAATTATTCACTTCAACAAAACCTTAAGCTTAAACTACAACAAAAACATCTTAAATTCAAACAATAGCAACATTCAGCCTGGTTTCAACCTGGATCAAAATGAAGCTAATGGCAGCAGCTTTATGACTCCGCCCACCTCGGTTACTGTTGCTAGGTTGCTGCAGGTTGCTACGGGGTTGCTAGGCGCCGTTAGAATGTTGACATTTGAGCGCGTCTCTTTTGGAATTGATTGCAACCAATCAGGAGGCTCGCTGCCCTTCCTTAGCAACGCACATAGCAACGGTGCTAAATTAAAATGTGTTAAAATTATACGTTATTTAATTAACTGAAATAATACATATTATTTTCACATCTTCCAAAAATATGTCATCTCATTTTTATTTTAAATTTCTTTTTATCACGAAAATAGAAAGAAAAAGAATGGGGCCAATAGGATTTTGTTTTTTATATTTAATATGAACACTTTTTTATTTTCTTACGGCATTTTAACATAAATATTAAGAAATGTGTTTTAGCGGTTCTAAACTTGTTTGTTAATACAATATTTTTATTCATTATTAGATCCACTTTTAGACTCACATATTGACCCTCTTATGTTAACATATTTTAGTTTAATTTATCATTATTAGTTAAGGTCTGTTTTTAAAATTGGATTAAAATCATGGATTAAATCTGCGTTCTCTTTGGGTTTAGTCCTGGCTTTAGCTCTGGATTTAAGCCCGAGTTTTATCCATCTCTTGGTTTTCATCTGAATTTGACGTGGTTTAGTCCAGTTTTACCTTTTATATTTACTAATATTCATGGAGTTTTGATTTAGGGCCAGACGTTCATGACCTAAACCATTTCCTGTGAACTCAAAGGGGGTGTAATACTAAAAAGCAAAACAAGAGATTTTCCTGTGTTCTGTGGTTAGTTTGGATGGAGTTATGGAGCTCTGACTACATTTCACTTCCATTTTCACATTTTATCACATTCCCCTCTGACTTCTCCTCTTACCTTCATGTATTTCTCACTAACCTCCAGCTCTTCTCATGCCTCTTTCTGCCTCCTCAGAACCTTTCATCACTCTTCTCTCTGACTTTCTCGCTGTGAATGGATCATTTCTTCACATGTATTCTGGTCTCGTCCTGTGTTTTTTCCGGAGCAGCAGTTGGAGGGCGACCTGGAGACCCTGGCCCTCGTCTCTTATTCCTGTTTGTGCGTCTCGATGCTGTGTTTGTTGTTGACGGTGATGGCTCTGTGCTGCCTCCGGCTCAAGTCCAACACCAGGAGCATCCACTGTAACACGGCGGCGGCCATGTTTCTCTCAGAGCTCGTCTTCCTGCTCGGCGTCAACCAAACCGAGCAACAGGTGAGCTTTATTATTTATTTATCACTGGTAGAAAAAAATAAATCAATAATACTTTGCAACAATCCAACTGATTTCAGCCATTTATAGCTTTAAAACACACTTGAATTCAGAGGCTTAGGTGCTATTACATTATCTTTTTTCATTTTTAATGCACAAATTTATGTCCTTTGGTGTTTTTTGCCCATTAATTTCTTATGGGACCTCAGCAAATATTACAAAATTCACGAAATTCAGCTTTGTTTGTTCATCGCTTCTGCATATTTCAACATTTCAGCATCATTCAAACATTCAACAATGTAAAATAAATTGAGGTTTTTTATATTTTATTCAACTTTTGAGAGATCGTCGTTTGTTTTTAACTTTAAAACACGTTGTTATGGTTGCTATGCATTCAATTTGAGTGTAAAGTATGTTTTCAATTCCACAAATTTCACATGTGACACTGATTAAAGATTAAAAATGGACAGAATCTAAACAGTAGATGGATCATAAAGACTATTTTTTCACATATTATGCTTTTACAATAAACTATTTGGGTTTAAACCATTTTCCCAAATAGAATTAATATCAGGTACAGTCTGTTTAATTTAGTTTTTCAACTTCTTTCATCTTCATTTAAAATCTTTTCAGCTTTTTTTTTGCTTAATTCAACTTTTCGTCTTTTTTCTGTGAATTTCAGCTTCCCAAACCACATTTTAAACACGAAGCCTTTGCACATTTTCTATTTTTCTTTTAATTTCCTCTCCTCTGCTCATTCCTTTTTCTTATATAACCGTTTTCTCTTCTCTTTTATTAAATATAGCTGAATAATTCCCATCTCCCTGTGTGCATTTTATCATCAGTGTAAACCAGCCAGTGTCAGGACAGGTTCGTCTGTGCACGCTCAGCCTTAAATCCCATTAATTAATCCTCATTTTTCTCTCTGTCTCTGTGGATTTGGGCTTCTCTCGGTGAACAGATAACTTCCCACTCAACAATATGCTCTTATCACGCTTCCCTCTCTGCTCCAGGAGTCTGTGGAGGAGTGAGAAATAACGGCGTCTGGCTCCACTTCTGCCAAAGATAGAGCTATTTCTGTCGTCGGGAAGTAAAACGCTTTGGTTTCTGATTCTGAGCTCAAACGTGAACGACCCGTAAAGCATGTTTGAGTTTTAGGAAGGAAGAAACACGACAGATCATTTATGTGCCTGCTTTTTTTATTGAGTTTTGTTGGGCTATGCTCATTGCTCGTCCTAGTTTACATCACAAAAGAGAAAATACCTATGTCTCCCCAGCCTCTTTTTAATTTAGTCTTTGTACTTAACACTATTAAGTCTTTGTTAAAAAAGAGAAAATGAGCAAGCATTAAACCTGACTTGTTTGAAGCGGTAAAATGCTAATAAACTGGGCTAAATTGCCAGACCATCTAAAAAAGAGACAGAAAACAAAATGTAGAGTATTGTAACAGGAATCATCTGTGAAAAAAAGACTTCTTTTTTTTTTATTATAAAGGATTTTAACAGATGATTGATTCTGTCCAGGCCGTGACGGGTGTTTGTCCAATCACAGCTCAGTCTTCCACATTTTCAGCCTGAATTTGACTCAATTTAAGGTCGTACGACAAGTTTTGAGTCAGGTGGAAGTTCAGGTACTTCCTGCGTCCTTGTGGTGCTGTGTACAGAGGGTTATGGACCAATTAACCCCTAGACACACTCCTGATCGGCAACTGGATGATATTCTGACATGTCAAACCACCAGAGGGCACCGTACAGGGTGAACACATAAATCATGAGCTTCAGTTTTCCTCGAACAATGTGAGTCTGAGTTCTATTTAAAACACTCTAAAGTTAATGCTCAGTTTAAATGGAGCGCTCCCATTGGTCGACACTGATGCCAACAAGTGTATAAATATTCAAATTTAGTCCATGCATTTGCAGCAAAGATAATTACAGGATCACATCGTTCTGACTCTGAACTTAAACTTTAAATTCAGTTCTAAACTTCAGTTTGGTGTAATGTATTTGGATTTTTTTTAAACAAACCTCCTAAAGAAAAATAAAAAGTGTCGTAGTAGATGTTCGATCCTGTCAAATAAGCCCTGGTCCCAGTGTTTTCTTACAAATACACAAAAACACAAACAGTAAATGGGAAAAGGCATTTATGTAGTGTTTTTTTCTACCCTTTAGGCACAGATAGCACTTTAAATCAACTTCTATTCACCCATTAACACACAGGAACTCACTTACTCACACTGAGACACACGAGAAACCAAAACTAATCACTGCTCTTCTGGTTTTTCTCATTTGTTTACATGTGTTTTTCTCCTGAATCAGAGTAAGCTGTAAACACGCCACATAAGTCGACCACTAAGGAGGCGTTTAAGTGCAGTTAAAATAAGACAATGGTGATATTTCTCTGCCTCCAGTGGAAGTATATCTTTTTGAAGTTAATTTCAAATATCTAGATCATTGTGAAGACACTGTTAGATTCCAGCTCTTTCAGGTTTTCCTCTTCGGGACGTTCTGAGGTGGCTCCAGGGTCTGATTAGTGGAACGCAGCTCGTTAGCGACACTTCGTTTACAGTCGTCATTGATTCACGGATTCCCGCAGACAGACGCTAACTCACTGTTCATTAGTCTCTGATGGAATTAAATCATGAACGTCTGTCGGTTCACGCTGGGTTTAATGGAGACGTGTTGGGCCGGTGCCAGCGTCTCTCAGGCTTCAACGGAGCTTTTAAATCGTCTTTTTCATTCATTGAAGTCGAGTTTTACCCACGGCCTCCGTCTACTGTTTGTGATCAGATGGTTTTATGGCGCTGTTTCTCTGCAGCAGGTTATAGTCATGTGACCTACAGAACTGTGTGAAAGTTTTATTCAGGTGAGAAGATATCCGTAAAGTAAGAATATTCTCAACCATTTACAATTTAAATGTTATTTCAATCAATTTACAAAATGGAAAAGTAACAAATGGTGAAAGTAAGAGAGAAAAACCTTAAATTTTTATTCCAGAACAAGGAGTAACTCTGAGTCTGGTCTGGTTTTGTCTGGGATTACATGGTCTGGTTTAGTCCAGTCTGGTCTGGTTTTGTCTGGGATTACATGGTTTGGTTTAATCCAGTTTGGTCTGGTTTAGTCTGGGATTACATGGTCTGGTTTAGTCCAGTCTGGTCTGGTTTTGTCTGGGATTACATGGTCTGGTTTAGTCCAGTTTGACCTGGTTTTGTCTGGATTACATGGTCTGGTTTAGTCCAGTTTGACCTGGTTTTGTCTGGATTACATGGTCTGGTTTAGTCCAGTTTGGTCCGGTTTTGTCTGGGATTACATGGTCTGGTTTAGTCCAGTCTGGTCTGGTTTTGTCTGGGATTACATGGTCTGGTTTAGTCCAGTCTGGTCTGGTTTAGTCTGGGATTACATGGTCTGGTTTAGTCCAGTCTGGTCTGGTTTAGTCTGGGATTACATGGTCTTAGTCCAGAGGAACTGAACTGTTTCTATTTTGAGACAAACTCAGACCAAATATTGATTTAATTTAGAATTGTCTTCTTTTCTTTTCACTTTTCGTTTCATAAACTAATAAAAATCACCAGACTTTAGAGTTTACTTAACTTTTTATATCCAGAAAAATAAAAACTGAGTCATAGATGCATTATTAGGATAAATCCAGAATATAATCCAGAGTATGTGCTGTTCATTCAGTCTAGTCCAGACTAGTTTTGTGACTTTAAACCCAGACTGCCACTGATCTAAACTGAGATATTAGATTTAAAACGTCTAGAGAAACATCTGGGGTTGGTTTAAGTGTCTTCAGACTCACATTTGTGCGTCTAAAGTGGGAACAGTGGTTGAACATGTGTGTGTTTGTCTCTGGGGCAGTTCCTGTGCACCGTGGTGGCCATCCTGCTGCACTACTTCTTCATGTCGACGTTCGCCTGGATGTTCGTGGAGGGTCTTCACATTTACCGAATGCAAACGGAGCAGAGGAACATCAACTACGGAGCCATGAGGTTCTACTACGCCATCGGCTGGGGCGTCCCGGCCATCATCACCGGTGTGTACTGCTTCTGTTGGAAATATGGACATTTATGCTTCAACAGGACGAGGTCTCACAGGATTTAGAGTTTCTGAAGTATGTGCAGTTATTAAAGAACAAAGTTTAAACAGCAAGGAGGACTAAACTATTACTGAATCTAAACTAAACCTAAATCTAAGATGACTTAAACCAGGTCTAAACCAAGACTAAACTGTGAACCAAAGACTAGACAAATATCTGCTCCAACAGACTCCAGCAGGGTTTGAGTAGATCAGATTTTAGTTGGTTTTGAACAGGTTTTAGATGGATTTGAACGGGTTTTAGATGAATTTCAACAAGTTTTAGTCAAATTTAAACTTGTTTTAGTTGGATCCGAATAGGTGTTAGTTGAATTTGAACAGGTTTTAGTTGGACTTAAATAGGTTTTAGATTGATTTAAGCAAGTCTCAGTCAGATTTAAACAGGTTTTAGTTGGACTTAAATAGGTTTTAGATGGATTTCAACAAGTCTCAGTCAGATTTAAACAGGTTTTAGTTGGACTTAAATAGGTTTTAGATGGATTTCAACAAGTCTCAGTCAGATTTAAACAGGTTTTAGTTGGACTTAAATAGGTTTTAGATTGATTTCAACAGGTCTCAGTCAGAGTTAAACAGGTTTTAGTTGGACTTAAATAGGTTTTAGATGGATTTCAACAGGTCTCAGTCAGAGTTAAACAGGTTTTAGTTGGATTTGAACAGGTTTTAGTTGAATTTTGCTGACTCCAGTTGCTTCTATGTCTTTTCTTTTTAAGTTTGACTATTTTTTAATCCAATAAAAGCAGGACAGGACGTTGGTTAAAAGGTTAATGACGCTTTAATGGCTTGTTTTTTCTCAGTTTATGTACGTAACGATATACTGAAGGTAATATCATCAGTTTTCGTCAAATTAAAGGAAAAAAGGTGCTGCGCTGCACTGTTTTTGATCTGAATTGCAGAGTCATGGTTAAAACTGTGTCCAGCCTCAGGAAACTGTAATAATGAGCTCTGTCCTGGGTTTGTTCCTGATTCGAGTCACGTCCTCTTCCTCTTCGACCTCTGTCTGTGTCGGGTTTATCTCCGTCTGCCTCCGACTCGACCCGTTTGACCTCGTCTCTGAGTCCCTTTATCTCTCTGTGTCTGTGTTGAATCCAGGTCTGGCCGTGGGGCTGGACCCTGAAGGCTACGGGAACCCGGACTTCTGCTGGATCTCCATCTACGATAAACTCATCTGGAGCTTCGCCGGACCCATCGCCATCGTCGTCCTGGTAAAACACACGGGAATGTTGATTTAACTCAATAACAGCATTTAATTTGAAATAAAAGGCTTTTATAACATGGATTTAGGGCCACAACAAGACTAAACCAAGACTAAACCAAGACTAAACCAAGACTAAACCCTGGATTCAACTACAAAAAACCCCAGGGAGTGTCAAAACAGAATTAAACTAAAGACTAAAACATGATTAAACCAGGAATAAAATAAAATTCAATCAGGACTTAGACTGAAATAAGATGAGGATTCAAACAGGGCTAAGCTTTGGACTAAATCAAGGCTGAAATATGAAAGAAACTCCTTAATAAATCAAAATAAAACTGTGACTAAACCTTGACTAAAGCAGGTCTAAATGAGAGCTGAGGGAGAAAGAAACCTGGACAAAAAATAGACCAAATTCTGGACTAAAACCAGGACTAAACCAAGAAGAAACTCATGACGGAAGTGGGACGAACGCAAGGCTTGACTTAAACTAGTCAAAACTAGACCTGAATCAGGACTAGTCCAGAACTAAAACAAGGACCAAACCTGGAGCTAACATCAACTAAACTACAACTAACCCAACACTAAATCCAGATCTAGGACTAAATCTGGACTAAACCGCCAGAACTAAACCAAAACCAAGCTAACTAAGTCTAAACTTAAAAAAAGCTAAAGTCCCAGGATTAAATCAATGACTAAACAGAGACTAAACCAAGTCTAAACCAGGACTATGTCAGGATTTACTTAGACTAAAGAGAAAAAAAAACTGTGACTGAAAACAAGAGATAAATCTAGATTAAATCCAGAACCAAAACAGAACCAAACCAAAACAATAATGACATAAAAAAGATGAATTCTCTCTTTTCAAACATTAAATCATTCATCTTCTGCTTTAATTCACAAAGAAGCTCTGACCAAACCCAACAGCGGTCTAAATCCTCTTCCCTCTGGGAGTGAGTGTCTGTTCTGGATCGATCCTGGTGATGCTCTGCTCCGGGACGTGTGCAGTTTATCTGATGACCGTCTCTTATCTTTCTGTATCGACCGTTTCAGATGAACGGAGGCATCTTCATGATCGTCACCAAGATGTCGTGTAACTCGTCGCAGAAGGAGACCAAGAAGCTCCCCGTCATGTGAGTAGAGATAAAGATTCAGGTTTTAAACTTTAAAATATTGGTTTTAGATGGATTTGTACAGGTTTTAGATGGATTTGAATATGTTTTTGGTGGACTTTAATATATTTTTGGTGGATTTTAATATGTTGTAGATGGATTTGTACAGGTTTTAGATGGATTTTAATATGTTTTAGATGGATTTTAATATGTTGTAGATGGATTTTACCAGGTTTTAGATGGATTTTAATATATTTTTGATGGATTTTAATATGTTGTAGATGGATTTTACCAGGTTTTAGATGGATTTTACCAGGATTTCACAGATGCATTTTAAAACTGCACCAAACACTACAAAGATTCCTTTTTTCAGAAACACACTGATGCTGCTGTTAGCTACAATGCTAATAAGGCATGTTACCGCTGCATTTGGCCTCTTTAGTGGTTCATGTTTGTCTTCTGCTCATTTTTTTACTTGGATGATACGTTTTTTTGTTCGTTTTCTTCACATTTTACGACACTCTTCCTGTTTGGACTCGTGTGTGGTTCACTTAAGGTTCACATTTAAATCGAACACTACCAGAGTTCAGTTGGAAGCGCTCCCAGTTTCTCGGCTAATGTTTGGTGTCACTGAGGTTTTTATGAAGCACTCACATTTATCAAAGTGAAACATGCTAACGAAGGAACCACCAGAGTCTGTTTGAACTGCACCAAACACGACAAGTGAACGCATCTTTAGTTTCTCCTTTGAACAAGCCTTTTGTCTCCTCTGTATTTTGGTGTATTCTCTTTGCTAATCTCACTTAATCTAGTGTTTTTGAAGGTTGTAAAAGTCCTTGAATTTTGGATAAAGTGCTTTAAATTCTGATTGTGTTGCTTTAATAATAATTTACAATCTAATCGAGTAATTTTGTAAATTTTGTTTTGCATTTTGACGTAAAGAAAACAACAAATGTATGGCTATAGAGTAATCTGCCTGTGTTTTTGTATGTGCGCCCCCTGGTGGAGCTGGAGACAAAAACATGCAGAAGGTTGTTGTTTCAATGATCAGTGGCTTGAAGAGGAAAAGTCCAAATTATGGCTAAAACGTAGATCAACAGAAATACTTAAAACGTGGAGAATAAAAAGAAGCATATCTCAGTGTTTGGAATAGTTTAAAGCTTAAAGATTTGGTTTATCTGTTGTAAGGTGCTTGAAAA
Source organism: Rhyacichthys aspro (assembly GCA_036850595.1). Taxonomy (NCBI): domain Eukaryota; kingdom Metazoa; phylum Chordata; class Actinopteri; order Gobiiformes; family Rhyacichthyidae; genus Rhyacichthys; species Rhyacichthys aspro. The sequence continues at coordinate 23,338,131 of CM072154.1, read as the reverse complement.
ACATGGAAAAAACTCCTTGAAAGTGTTTGAATTTGAAGTGACATTTTAAACCGAGCCAAAGCCCAGACCTCGTTGTGTTTTTGGCTCCGTGTCTCCTCAGATCTCACTCCAGGCTCAGTCTCTGTCCTTTCCTTCACAGTGTGTTTGTGTATTTCCTCCAGAGCGACGATCCAAAGTGCCTTCCTGCTGCTCCTCGTGGCCACCTCCACCTGGCTCTGTGGACTGATGGCCGTCAACAACAGCATCCTGGCCTTTTACTACATCTTCAACGTGCTCTGTCTCGTCCAGGTAACGCCTCGCCCGTGTTTTTGGATCTTCCTCGTCCTCGTCGTCTCCCGGAGCTTCAATATCGTCGTTTTTCTTCTGTTTGTGTTCATCTCAGGGCGTCTGCGTGCTGCTGGTCTTCACCGTGTTTAACTCCGAGGTGCAGGAGGCCTGGAGGGTCGTCTGTTTGGGGAAGAAGAGTCCGGGAGAAGAGCCGCCCAGACCTCCACAAAACGCCGTGAGAAACCGTTTATATCTGCAAGTCTAAACCAGGACTGAGTCGGGATTTAAATAGAATAAAGTAGTGATAAATGTAGACTAGACTCAGAACCAGAACAGAACTAAACCTGGACAATAATGGACTAAATCAGAACTGAATAAAGACTGCACAGTGTACAAAAATAGGCAGTGAAATCCACGAGTACTGTCAGAAAGGCACTAAAATAAATAAATGCATTGACAGACTATCAATCAAACTCATTTTTGTGGAGATAAACTGATTAAACCCGGTGTAGAAAATTGTGTTTTAGATTATATCGCTCAGATTTTAGGAGATAAATTGGATTTAAACAGGTTTTAGTTGGATTTGAACAGGTTTTAGATGGATTTTTAACAGGTTTTAGATGGATTTGAACTGGTTTTAGATGGATTTAAATAGGTTTTAGATGGATTTGAACAGGTTTTAGTTGGATTTAAATAGCTTTTATTTGGATTTGAACTGGTTTTAGATGGATTTAAATAGGTTTTAGATGGATTTGAACAGGTTTTAGATGGATTTAAAAAGGTTTTAGATGGATTTAAACAGGTTTTATTTGGATTTGATCAAGTTTTAGATGGATTTAAACAGGTTTTATTTGGATTTGATCAAGTTTTAGATGGATTTAAACAGGTTTTAGTTGGATTTAAACAGATTTTAGTTGGATTTGAACAGGTTTTAGATGGATTTGAACAGGTTTTGGTTGTATTTTAAGAGATTTAAGATGAATTTGAACAGATTTGAATTAAATTTGGGCTTTAGATTATTTTTTTTTAATTGAATATTCACATCCAACCCAACTTTGAAGAGTATTCCGGATCAGACGAACAACCAAGCTCATTTTTTGTGGAGAGAAACTAACCCCTTTGTGGAAAATCGTCTTTTTAACTTCTATCTGTTCCATTGTGTTGTACAGAAGAACATCCTTCTCAAACTGAACCTCACGAGTAAATAGGTCACATATACAGTTATTTTTTACTCTTAAATGAGTCATAAATTCGTTATGATTTACTCAGAGTCACACACCCGAGGTCTAACGGTTAAAACAACATCTAATAATACTCTGCCCTACGATCTTTGGAGAAAAAAAGGTTAAAAGCAGGGTTCACGTTTCTGTTTCTGTAAAAACGCGATTCATAAATGTAAAAAGACCAACAGCGAAGGGTTAACGCCGACCCCAGAGACAAAACGAGTGGTTTTAAAAAGCAGGACGCAGGCTTTTCATCGAGGGTTTCAGAGCAGAGAGGTGGGTTCATTATGAAAACTGGGTCATAGACTGGACCCTGAAGGCATCACGGAGAAATGGATGGACAGGAATAAAGGGTAAAGAAAAGACGAGGAGAAAAGACGATGAGAAATAAGAGTTGTGTGGGTTTGATAGAGTCATATATGGACCAGAGGAATCCTATTCATTAAAACAATCTATTCTCTTTTGTCATTTGTGATCCGAGACGTGTTTTCGATCTCTCGTAAAGGCTTATTCTGACAATGACTGTCCCCAAAACGAACAGCACTGGGACGAGTCACTGTGTTTTATCAGGAAAAGGATTTATTATGTCAAATCCAGTCAGTCTTGGTACATTACACTGTGCAGTAGTTATGTTTAGGTAAAGATTACACAACTGTGATGAATAATGCAATGTTTAGAAATAGAAGATATTTGAGCCGAAATATATACATTTAAATTAATGTCTGTAGTTAAAGGAGAGCTGCAGAATCTGATGAAGACTTTGCTTTAAACTGTTAACTGGTTTTAGTTGGATTTGAAGAGGTTTTAGTTGGATTTGACATGTTTGAGTTGGATTTAAGCAGGTTTTAGGTGGATTTGAACTGTTTTTAGATTAATTTGAACAGCTTTTAGTTGGTTTTAAGAGCTTTTAGTTGGATTTGAACTGGTTTTAAATGGATTTGAACAGGTTTTAGATGGATTTGAACAGGTTTTAGATGGATTTGACATGTTCGAGTTGGATTTGAACAGGTTTAAGGTGGATTTGAACTGGTTTTAGATGGATTTGAACAGGTTTTAGATGGATTTGACATGTTCGAGTTGGATTTGAACAGGTTTTAGGTGGATTTGACATGTTCGAGTTGGATTTGAACTGGTTTTAGATGGATTTGACATGTTCGAGTTGGATTTGAACAGGTTTAAGGTGGATTTGAACTGGTTTTAGATGGATTTGACATGTTCGAGTTGGATTTGAACAGGTTTAAGGTGGATTTTAACTGGTTTTAGGTGGATTTGAACAGATTTAAATTGGATTTGATCTGGCTTTAGTTGCTTTTGCACAGCTTTAACTTGAATGTGGACAGGTTTGAACATAAACTGAATTATGAATTAACTGAATAATGCATTTGTTTGATGTATAATTAACTGTGTAAATTTTATAAATAGATTTAAATCACACGGAGAAACAGTAAATATTAAAAAATAAATCAGGGTTTTTTGTGTTTCCTGAGTCTCTGTTTTATTTGATGCATACTTTATAATTTCCACAGGAATAGGAGGAGTATTATGTAGTGTCATTAACAAATTAATCTAAAAATGACATTATTTGAGTTTTTGTGCCACAAACTAAGCTCTGTCTCTTCACCTTTTTGCATCATTTATTTCATTTGATTTGTTTATCATTAAAGTGAAACAAAGAAGGACAGGTCTTTGAGTTTTTTTGATGCTATTCTCTGTTTTTCCTCTGATCTGTTGCTCCAGGCTCAGAACCCGTATCACAACACGTCTCTGTTGGAGCAAAGTGGACTCCACAGAATCACCCTGGGCACCTCCACCGTCTCCTCCGTCAGCTCCGCCAGGTAACACTCCACCCTTCATCCCAGTCTTCCTCCACAGAATACATCTCACCAAACTGAAGTTTAGAGTTTAGCGTTAGCTTAGCTGTGACTTCAGCGTCAGGACGACAATTATCTCCTCCTCGTTAAACATGACGTGATTGAATTGACAGTATTTATCTGTGTTTTACGTTGCCTCCCTTTTCTCTGTTGATGCTTTTCTTTTTTCAGCTGTTTCTCTGTTAAAAGACATATTCAGCTGAAAATACACTTTATCTGCAGCTGTTAAACTTCCTGGAACGTCATGTGACAAGCCCAAAGTGTTTCTTTTACAATAAACTATATAGAATTTAAACATTTTCACAAGTAGAAGAAAAAATATCAGGTACGTTCTGTTTAAGTTTGGTTTAATACAAGTCTATTTGATGTTTAATTTATTTGCAGGAGTTAAAAAGAATAAAATATATGAAAAAAGGTGCCTAAATGTCTTTTGATTCTTTATGATATTTCTTTTTTTCGTGTCTCTTAAACATTGATTTCCGTTGAGTAGATTTGGATCATCATTGATAAAGCACAAAGCAAAGTTTCTGATTCAGTGGATTTCCTCTGAGATATATTTGGATTAAAACGCTTGTCTCTTCTTGTCTCTTCTTGTCTCTTCTTGTCTCTTCTTGTCTCTTCTTGTCTCTTCTTGTCTCTTCTTGTCTCTTCTGTTCGATGTGGTTTTGTGTGTCGTCAGAAAGTCGCTGTAACTCTACAAACATAAAGTGTAAATAAATGTGTGTGTTTTATCTTCAGAGAAAACCTTTTGGCTCGACAGACGCTGGACCAGAACATCGGTCACACCGGAGCCACAGACCTGGACGTGGCCATGTTTCACAGAGACGGAGGTAAGACACAAATAAGAAGAAAACCACGTTCACTGTTCACTTTAAAATGTACTTTTAAAATATTACGGGACAAACAGTAAGTAGAGTTGGATTTGAACTGGTTTTAGGTGGATTTAAACAGGTTTTAGATGGATTTGAATAGGTTTTAGTTGGATTTGAACAGGTTTTAGATGAATTTGAATAGGTTTTAGTTGGATTTGAACAGGTTTTAGTTGGATTTGAACAGGTTTTAGATGAATTTGAATAGGTTTTAGTTGGATTTGAACAGGTTTTAGTTGGATTTGAAGTGGTTTTAGTTGTATTTGAACTGGTTTTAGTTGGATTTGAACAGGTTTTAGTTGGATTTGAACAGGTTTTAGTTGTATTTGAACTGGTTTTAGTTGGATTTGAACAGGTTTTAGTTGGATTTGAACTGGTTTTAGTTGGATTTGAACTGGTTTTAGATGTATTTGAACTGGTTTTAGTTGTATTTGAACTGGTTTTAGTTGGATTTGAACTGGTTTTAGTTGGATTTAAACTGGTTTTAGATGTATTTGAACTGGTTTTAGTTGTATTTGAACTGGTTTTAGATGTATTTGAACTGGTTTTAGTTGTATTTGAACTGGTTTTAGTTGGATTTGAACTGGTTTTAGTTGGATTTGAACTGGTTTTAGATGGATTTGAACTGGTTTTAGATGTATTTGAACAGGTTTTAGTTGGATTTGGATGCATTTATTTGATGTATAATTAATAGTGTAGTTAAAACTGTGGTAACTTTTATGAATATATTTAAATCACATGAAGAAACAGTAAATATTCCAAACATAAATCACAGTTTTTGGTGCAGCTCTGTGTTTTCCTGAGTCTCGGTCCTGCTCGGTTTCAGGCGAGGACTCGGACTCGGACTCGGACCTGTCGATGGACGAGGAGCGCAGTCTGTCCATCCCTTCGTCCGAGAGCGACGACAACGTGAGACTGAGAGGACGGATCCAGAGACGCTTCAAACGGACCAATCACGGAGAGAGGCTGCTCACAGAGCCCGCCCACAACGGCACCAAAGGTAACGCCTCAGAAACAAACAACAACAAGTCACAAAAACCACCGACAAGTCACAAAAACCACCGACAAGTCACAAAAACCAACAACAACAAGTCACAAAAACCACCGACAAGTCACAAAACCCACAACAAGTAATCAACACAAAAACCACCGACAAGTCACAAAACCACCGACAAGTCACAAAAACCAACAACAACAAGTCACAAAAACCACCGACAAGTCAAGCAAAACAAAACAACAAGTCAAAAAACCACCGACAAGTCACAAAAACAAACAACAAGTCACAAAACCACCGACAAGTCACATCA
>CM072154.1:23303347-23321271 GCA_036850595.1 Rhyacichthys aspro | reverse complement strand
GTTTTCTCTTTTTCTGGTTTTGTCCAGGTGTAGTCTTGATTTCCTACATTAAAGTAAAGTATTCTTGTTTAGAGTACATGTAAACACACTCAAATTCTGCCGTGGATACTGAATAATCCAAGGCAGAATTCATTTGTCATCGTGACCTACCTGATCAAATCCAAGTTCTTCTTCTCCGATTCACGGCTCAGGAGTTGAAACGTCGCACCGAGCGTCTACGTATTCGTCCAAATCTGTGTCTTCAGCGTCTTCTTTTGGTTTTACTTCTACATTTCCAGGTTGAGGCGTCTCACTGGGAGCTGTATCTTCGCTAGACTCTGTACATTTATCGCTGCACTCCGTTATAATAATCTCAGGCATGATAAATTTCCTCGCAGGTTTTTTCTGCTTCTTGCTGAAGAGGTTTTTCAGATTGAACCATTTCCTCGTCGGCGGTTGAGCCTGTGTCGGTTCTTCAGCGCAATGTCCTTTTTATCAGCACTGGAGGCTTTGGGGGTGAAGCTTTTTGAGGTTCAAGCAGTTGTTTTTTCTCCATGGCTTGTATTTAATTATTCACTTCAACAAAACCTGAAGCTTAAACTACAACAAAAACATCTTAAATTCAAACAATAGCAACATTCAGCCTGGTTTCAACCTGGATCAAAATGAAGCTAATGGCAGCAGCTTTATGACTCCGCCCACCTGGGTTACTGTTGCTAGGTTGCTGCAGGTGGCTACGTGGTTGCTAGGCGCGGTTGGAATGTTGAAAATTTGAACGCGTCTCTTTTGGAATTCTGATTGGTTACTGGGCGACCAATCAGGAGGCTCGCTGCCCTTCCTTAGCAACACACATAGCAACGGAGCTAAATTAAAATGATACATTATTTAATTAACTGAAATAATACATGATTATATTTATATTATTATTTTCACATCTTATTATCTATAATTATTTCATCTCATTTTTATTTCAATTTTTTTTTATAAGAAAAATAGAAAGAAAAAAAATGGGGCCAATTGGAGGTTGTGTTTATATTTAATATGAACACTTTTTTTTTCTTACGGCATTTTAACATAAATATTAAGAAATGTGTTTTAGCGGTTCTAAACTTTTTTGTTAATACAATATTTTTATTCATTATTAGATCCACTTTTAGACTCACATATTGACCCTCTTATGTTAACATATTTTAGTTTAATATATCATTATTAGTTAAGGTCTGTTTTTAAAATTGGACTAAAATCATGGATTAAATCTGCGTTCTCTTCAGGTTTAGTCCTGGCTTTAGCTCTGGATTTAAGCCCGAGTTTTATCCATCTCTTGGTTTTCATCTGAATTTGACGTGGTTTAGTCCAGTTTTACCTTTTATATTTACTAATATTCATGGAGTTTTGATTTAGGGCCAGACGTTCATGACCTAAACCATTTCCTGTGAACTCAAAGGGGGTGTAATACTAAGAAGCAAAAAGAGATTTTCCTGTGTTCTGTGGTTAGTTTGGATGGAGTTATGGAGCTGACTACATTTCACTTCCATTTTCACATTTTATCACATTCCCCTCTGACTTTTCCTCTTACCTTCATGTATTTCTCACTAACCTCCAGCTCTTGTCATGCCTCTTTCTGCCTCCTCAGAACCTTTCATCACTCTTCTCTCTGACTTTCTCGCTGTGAATGGATCATTTCTTCACATGTATTCTGGTCTCGTCCTGTGTTTTTTCGAGCAGCAGTTGGAGGGCGACCTGGAGACCCTGGCCCTCGTCTCTTATTCCTGTTTGTGCGTCTCGATGCTGTGTTTGTTGTTGACGGTGATGGCTCTGTGCTGCCTCCGGCTCAAGTCCAACACCAGGAGCATCCACTGTAACACGGCGGCGGCCATGTTTCTCTCAGAGCTCGTCTTCCTGCTCGGCGTCAACCAAACCGAGCAACAGGTGAGCTTTATTATTTATTTATCACTGGTAGAAAAAAATAAATCAATAATACTTTGCAACAATCCAACTGATTTCAGCCATTTATAGCTTTAAAACACACTTGAATTCAGAGGCTTAGGTGCTATTACATTATCTTTTTTCATTTTTAATGCACAAATTTATGTCCTTTGGTGTTTTTTGCCCATTAATTTCTTATGGGACCTCAGCAAATATTACAAAATTCACGAAATTCAGCTTTGTTTGTTCATCGCTTCTGCATATTTCAACATTTCAGCATCATTCAAACATTCAACAATGTAAAATAAATTGAGCTTTTCATATTTTATTCAACTTTTGAGAGATTGTAGTTTGTTTTCAACTTTAAAACACGTTGTTATGGTTGCTATGCATTACATTTTAGTGTAAAGTATGTTTTCAATTCCACAAATTTCACATGTGACACTGATTAAAGATTAAAAATGGAAAGAATCTAAACAGTAGATGGCATCATAAAGACTATTTTTTCACATATTATGCTTTTACAATAAACTATTTGGGTTTAAACCATTTTCCCAAATAGAATTATTATCAGGTACAGTCTGTTTAATTTAGTCTTTCAACTTCTTTCGTCTTCATTTAAAATCTTTTCAGCTTTTTTTTTGCTTAATTCAACTTTTCTTCTTTTTTCTGTGAATTTCAGCTTCCCAAACCACATTTTAAACACGAAGCCTTTGCACATTTTCTCTTTTTCTTTTAATTTCCTCTCCTCTGCTCATTCCTTTTCTTATATAACCGTTTTCTCTTCTCTTTTATTAAATATAGCTGAATAATTCCCATCTCCCTGTGTGCATTTTATCATCAGTGTTAAACAGCCAGTGTCAGGACAGGTTCGTCTGTGCACGCTCAGCCTTAAATCCCATTAATTAATCCTCATTTTTCTCTCTGTCTCTGTGGATTTGGGCTTCTCTCAGTGAACAGATAACTTCCCACTCAACAATATGCTCTTATCACGCTTCCCTCTGCTCCAGGAGTCTGTGGAGGAGTGAGAAATAACGGCGTCTGGCTCCACTTCTGCCAAAGATAGAGCTATTTCTGTCGTCGGGAAGTGAAACGCTTTGGTTTCTGATTCTGAGCTCAAACGTGAACGACCCGTAAAGCATGTTTGAGTTTTAGGAAGGAAGAAACACGACAGATCATTTATGTGCCTGCTTTTTTTATTGAGTTTTGTTGGGCTATGCTCATTGCTCGTCCTAGTTTACATCACAAAAGAGAAAATACCTATGTCTCCCCAGCCTCTTTTTAATTTAGTCTTTGTACTTAACACTATTAAGTCTTTGTTAAAAAAGAGAAAATGAGCAAGCATTAAACCTGACTTGTTTGAAGCGGTAAAATGCTAATAAACTGGGCTAAATTGCCAGACCATCTAAAAAAGAGACAGAAAACAAAATGTAGAGTATTGTAACAGGAATCATCTGTGAAAAAAAGACTTCTTTTTTTTTTATTATAAAGGATTTTAACAGATGATTCTGTCCAGGCCGTGACGGGTGTTTGTCCAATCACAGCTCAGTCTTCCACATTTTCAGCCTGAATTTGACTCAATTTAAGGTCGTACGACAAGTTTTGAGTCAGGTTGAAGTTCAGGTACTTCCTGCGTCCTTGTGGTGCTGTGTACAGAGGGTTATGGACCAATTAACCCCTAGACACACTCCTGATCAGCAACTGGATGATATTCTGACATGTCAAACCACCAGAGGGCACCGTACAGGGTGAACACATAAATCATGAGCTTCAGTTTTCCTCCGGTGAGATTTACTCCAACAATGTGAGTCTGAGTTCTATTTAAAACACTCTAAAGTTAATGCTCAGTTTAAATGGAGCGCTCCCATTGGTCGACACTGATGCCAACAAGTGGATAAATATTCAAATTTAGTCCATGCATTTGCAGCAAAGATAATTACAGGATCACATCGTTCTGACTCTGAACTTAAACTTTAAATCCAGCTCTAAACTTCAGTTTGGTGTAATGTATTTGGATGTTTTTTCAACAAACCTCCTAAAGAAAAATAAAAAGTGCCGTAGTAGATGTTCGATCCTGTCAAATAAGCCCTGTTCCCAGTGTTTTCTTACAAATACACAAAAACACAAACAGTAAATGGGAAAAGGCATTTATGTAGTGTTTTTTTCTACCCTTTAGGCACAGATAGCACTTTACATCAACTTCTATTCACCCATTCACACACAGGAACTCACACACTCACACTGAGACACACGAGAAACCAAAACTAATCACTGCTCTTCTGGTTTTTCTCATTTGTTTACATGTGTTTTTCTCCTGAATCAGAGTAAGCTGTAAACACGGCATAAGTCGACCACTAAGGAGGCGTTTAAATGCAGTTAAAATAAGACGATGGTGATATTTCTCTGCCTCCAGTGGAAGTATATCTTTTTGAAGTTAATTTGAAATATCTAGATCATTGTGAAGACACTGTTAGATTCCAGCTCTTTCAGGTTTTCCTCTTCGGGACGTTCTGAGGTGGCTCCAGGGTCTGATTAGTGGAACGCAGCTCGTTAGCGACACTTCGTTTACAGTCGTCATTGATTCACGGATTCCCGCAGACAGACGCTAACTCACTGTTCATTAGTCTCTGATGGAATTAAATCATGAACGTCTGTCGGTTCACGCTGGGTTTAATGGAGACGTGTTGGGCCGGTGCCAGCGTCTCTCGGGCTTCAACGGGGCTTTTAAATCGTCTTTTTCATTCATTGAAGTCGAGTTTTACCCACGGCCTCCGTCTACTGTTTGTGATCAGATGGTTTTATGGCGCTGTTTCTCTGCAGCAGGTTATAGTCATGTGACCTACAGAACTGTGTGAAAGTTTTATTCAGGTGTGAAGATATCCGTAAAGTAAGAATATTCTCAACCATTTACAATTTAAATGTTATTTCAATCAATTTACTAAATGGAAAAGTCCAGTTTGGTCTGGTTTAGTCTGGGATTACATGGTCTGGTTTAGTCCAGTTTGGTCTGGTTTTGTCTGGGATTACATGGTCTGGTTTAGTCCAGTTTGGTCTGGTTTTGTCTGGGATTACATGGTCTGGTTTAGTCCAGTTTGGTCTGGTTCTGTCTGGGATTACATGGTTTGGTTTAGTCCAGTTTGGTCTGGTTTTGTCTGGGATTACATGGTCTGGTTTAGTTCAGTCTGGTCTGGTTTTGTCTGGGATTACATGGTCTGGTTTAGTCCAGTTTGGTCTGGTTTTGTCTGGGATTACATGGTCTGGTTTAGTCCAGTTTGGTCTGGTTTTGTCTGGGATTACATGGTCTGGTTTAGTCCAGTTTGGTCTGGTTTAGTCTGGGATTACATGGTCTGGTTTAGTCCAGTTTGGTCTGGTTTTGTCTGGGATTACATGGTCTGGTTTAGTCCAGTCTGGTCTGGTTTTGTCTGGGATTACATGGTCTGGTTTAGTCCAGTCTGGTCTGGTTTTGTCTGGGATTACATGGTCTGGTTTAGTCCAGTCTGGTCTGGTTTTGTCTGGGATTACATGGTCTGGTTTAGTCCAGTTTGGCCTGGTTTTGTCTGGATTACATGGTCTGGTTTAGTCCAGTTTGACCTGGTTTTGTCTGGATTACATGGTCTGGTTTAGTCCAGTTTGGTCCGGTTTTGTCTGGGATTACATGGTCTGGTTTAGTCCAGTCTGGTCTGGTTTTGTCTGGGATTACATGGTCTGGTTTAGTCCAGTCTGGTCTGGTTTTGTCTGGGATTACATGGTCTGGTTTAGTCCAGTCTGGTCTGGTTTTGTCTGGGATTACATGGTCTTAGTCCAGAGGAACTGAACTGTTTCTATTTTGAGACAAACTCAGACCAAATATTGATTTAATTTAGAATTGTCTTCTTTTCTTTTCACTTTTCGTTTCATAAACTAATAAAAATCACCAGACTTTAGAGTTAACTTTACTTTTTATATCTAGAAAAATAAAAACTGAGTCACGGATGCATTATTAGGATAAATCCAGAATAAACTGAGTATGTGTTGTTCATTCAGTCTAGTCCAGACTAGTTTTGTGTTTTCTTTAAACCCAGGCTACCACTGATCTAGACTGAGATATTAGATTTTAAAACGTCTAGAGAAACATCTGGGGTTGATTTAAGTGTCTTCAGACTCACATTTGTGCGTCTAAAGTGGGAACAGTGGTTGAACATGTGTGTGTTTGTCTCTGGGGCAGTTCCTGTGCACCGTGGTGGCCATCCTGCTGCACTACTTCTTCATGTCGACGTTCGCCTGGATGTTCGTGGAGGGTCTTCACATTTACCGAATGCAAACGGAGCAGAGGAACATCAACTACGGAGCCATGAGGTTCTACTACGCCATCGGCTGGGGCGTCCCGGCCATCATCACCGGTGTGTACTGCTTCTGTTGGAAATATGGACATTTATGCTTCAACAGGACGAGGTCTCACAGGATTTAGAGTTTCTGAAGTATGTGCAGTTATTAAAGAACAAAGTTTAAAGAGCAAGGAGGACTAAACTATTACTGAATCTAAACTAAAACCTAAATCTAAGATGACTTAAACCAGGTCTAAACCAAGACTAAACTGTGAACCAAAGACTAGACAAATATCTGCTCCAACAGACTCCAGCAGGGTTTGAGTAGATCAGATTTTAGTTGGTTTTGAACAGGTTTTAGATGGATTTGAACGGGTTTTAGATGAATTTCAACAAGTTTTAGTCAAATTTAAACTTGTTTTAGTTGAATCCGAATAGGTGTTAGTTGAATTTGAACAGGTTTTAGTTGGACTTAAATAGGTTTTAGATTGATTTAAACAAGTCTCAGTCAGATTTAAACAGGTTTTAGTTGGACTTAAATAGGTTTTAGATGGATTTCAACAGGTCTCAGTCAGATTTAAACAGGTTTTAGTTGGACTTTTATAGGTTTTAGATGGATTTCAACAGGTCTCAGTCAGAGTTAAACAGGTTTTAGTTGGACTTAAATAGGTTTTAGATGGATTTCAACAAGTCTCAGTCAGAGTTAAACAGGTTTTAGTTGGATTTGAACAGGTTTTAGTTGAATTTTGCTGACTCCAGTTGCTTCTATGTCTTTTCTTTTTAACTTTTACTATTTTTTAATCCAATAAAAGCAGGACAGGACGTTGGTTAAAAGGTTAATGACGCTTTAATGGCTTGTTTTTTCTCAGTTTATGTACATAACGATATACTGAAGGTAATATAATCAGTTTTCGTCAAATTAAAGGAAAAAAGGTTCTTCGCTGCACTGTTTTTGATCTGAATTGCAGAGTCATGGTTAAAACTGTGTCCAGCCTCAGGAAACTGTAATAATGAGCTCTGTCCTGGGTCTGTTCCTGATTCGAGTCACGTCCTCTTCCTCTTCGACCTCTGTCTGTGTCGGGTTTATCTCCGTCTGCCTCCGACTCGACCCGTTTGACCTCGTCTCTCAGTCCCTTTATCTCTCTGTGTCTGTGTTGAATCCAGGTCTGGCCGTGGGGCTGGACCCTGAAGGCTACGGGAACCCGGACTTCTGCTGGATCTCCATCTACGATAAACTCATCTGGAGCTTCGCCGGACCCATCGCCATCGTCGTCCTGGTAAAACACACGGGAATGTTGATTTAACTCAATAACAGCATTTAATTTGAAATAAAAGGCTTTTACAACATGGATTTAGGGCCACAACAAGACTAAACCAAGACTAAACCAAGACTAAACCAAGACTAAACCCTGGATTCAACTACAAAAAACCCCAGGGAGTGTCAAAACAGAATTAAACTTAAGACTAAAACATGATTAAACCAGGAATAAAGTAAAATTCAATCAGGACTTAGACTGAAATAAGATGAGGATTCAAACAGGGCTAAGCTTTGGACTAAATCAAGGCTGAAATATGAAAGAAACTCCTTAATAAATCAAAATAAAACTGTGACTAAACCTTGACTAAAGCAGGTCTAAATGAGAGCTGAGGGAGAAAGAAACCTGGACAAAAAATAGACCAAATTCTGGACTAAAACCAGGACTAAACCAAGAAGAAACTCATGACGGAAGTGGGACGAACGCAAGGCTCGACTAATACAAAACCAACTCCAAAGTAGGAGCAAAAAAGGAATAAACCATGACTTAAACTCGTCAAAACTGGACCTGAAACTAAAACAAGGACTAAACCTGGAGCTAACATCAACTAAACTACAACTAACCCAACACTAAATCCAGATCTAGGACTAAACCTGGACTAAACCTGGACTAAACCAACACTTTAAGCCAGAACTAAACCAAAACCAAGCTAACTAAGTCCAAACTTAAAATCAGCTAAAGTCCCAGGATTAAATCAATGACTAAACCTGAATAAGTGACAAAACCAAGTCTAAACCAGGACTACGTCAGGATTTAATTAGACTAACCAGGAAAAAAAAAACTGTGACTGAAACCAAGTAATAAACTAGATGAAATCCAGAACCAAACCAAAACAATAATGACATAAAAAAGATGAATTCTCTCTTTTCAAACATTAAATCATTCATTTTCTGCTTTAATTCACAAAGAAGCTCTGACCAAACCCAACAGCTGTCTAAATCCTCTTCCCTCTGGGTGTGAGTGTCTGTTCTGGATCGATCCTGGTGATGCTCTGCTCCGGGACGTGTGCAGTTTATCTGATGACCGTCTCTTATCTTTCTGTATCGACCGTTTCAGATGAACGGAGGCATCTTCATGATCGTCACCAAGATGTCGTGTAACTCGTCGCAGAAGGAGACCAAGAAGCTCCCCGTCATGTGAGTAGAGATAAAGATTCAGGTTTTAAGCTTTTAAATATTGGTTTTAGATGGATTTGTACAGGTTTTAGATGGATTTGAATATGTTTTTGGTGGATTTTAATATATTTTTGGTGGATTTTAATATATTTTTGGTGGATTTTAATATGTTTTAGATGGATTTTACCAGGATTTCACAGATGCATTTTAAAACTGCACCAAACACTACAAAGATTCCTTTTTTCAGAAACACACTGATGCTGCTGTTAGCTACAATGCTAATAAGGCATCTAACCGTTGCATTTGGCCTCTTTAGTGGTTTATGTTTGTCCTCTGCTCATTTTTTTTCTTGGATGATACGTTTTTTTGTTCGTTTTCTTCACATTTTACGACCCTCTTCCTGTTTGGACTCGTGTGTAGTTCACTTAAGGTTCACGTTTAAATCGAACAGTACCAGAGTTCAGTTGGAAGCGCTCCCAGTTTCTCGGCTAATGTTTGGTGTCACTGAGGTTTTTATGAAGCACTCACATTTATCAAAGTGAAACATGCTAACGAAGCAGCCACCAGAGTCTGTTTGAACTGCACCAAACACGACAAGTGAACGCATCTTTAGTTTCTCCTTTGAACAAGCCTTTTGTCTCCTCTGTATTTTGGTCTGTTCTCTTTGCTAATCTCACTTAATCTAGTGTTTTTCAAGGTTGTAAAAGTCCTTGAATTTTGGATAAAGTGCTTTAAATTCTGATTAATAATTAATTTAATAATAATTTACAATCTAATCGAGTTTTTGTAAAAAAAAATTTGCATTTTGCTGTAAAGAAAACAACAAATGTATGGCTATAGAGTAATCTGCTATAGAGTAATCAGCCTGTGTTTTTGTATGTGCGCCCCCTGGTGGAGCTGGAGACAAAAACATGCAGAAGGTTGTTGTTTCAATGATCAGTGGCTTGAAGAGGAAAAGTCCAAATTATGGCTAAAACGTAGATCAACAGAAATACTTAAAACGTGGAGAATAAAAAGAAGCATATCTCAGTGTTTGGAATAGTTTAAAGCTCAAAGATTTGGTTTATCTGTTGTAAGGTGCTTGAAAAACATGGAAAAAACTCCTTGAAAGTGTTTGAATTTGAAGTGACATTTTAAACCGAGCCAAAGCCCAGACCTCGTTGTGTTTTTTGGCTCCGTGTCTCCTCAGATCTCACTCCAGGCTCAGTCTCTGTCCTTTCCTTCACAGTGTGTTTGTGTTTGTGTATTTCCTCCAGAGCGACGATCCAAAGTGCCTTCCTGCTGCTCCTCGTGGCCACCTCCACCTGGCTCTGTGGACTGATGGCCGTCAACAACAGCATCCTGGCCTTTTACTACATCTTCAACGTGCTCTGTCTCGTCCAGGTAACGCCTCGCCCGTGTTTTTGGATCTTCCTCGTCCTCGGAGCCTCAGTATCGTGGTTTTTTCTCTGTTTGTGTTCATCTCAGGGCGTCTGCGTGCTGCTGGTCTTCACCGTGTTTAACTCCGAGGTGCAGGAGGCCTGGAGGGTCGTCTGTTTGGGGAAGAAGAGTCCGGGAGAAGAGCCGCCCAGACCTCCACAAAACGCCGTGAGAAACCGTTTATATCTGCAAGTCTAAACCAGGACTGAGTCGGGATTTAAATAGAATAAAGTAGTGATAAATGTAGACTAGACTCAGAACCAGAACAGTACTAAACCTGGACAATAATGGACTAAATCAGAACTGAATAAAGACTGCACAGTGTACAAAAATAGGCAGTGAAATCCAAGAGTACTGTCAGAAAGGCACTAAAATAAATAAATGCATTGACAGACTATCAATCAAACTCATTTTTGTGGAGAGAAACTAATCCCTGTGTAGAAAATTGGTGTTTTAGATTATATCGCTCAGATTTTAGGAGATAAATTGGATTTGAACAGGTTTTAGATGGCTTTAAACAGGTTTTAGATGGATTTGAACTGGTTTTAGATGGATTTGAACAGGTTTTAGTTGGATTTAAACAGGTTTTAGATGGATTTGAACAGGTTTTAGATGGATTTGAACAGGTTTTAGATGGATTTGAACAGTTTTTAGATGGATTTAAATAGGTTTTAGATGGATTTGAACATGTTTTAGATGGATTTGAACAGGTTTTAGTTGGATTTAAACAGGTTTTATTTGGATTTGATCAAGTTTTAGATGGATTTAAACAGGTTTTATTTGGATTTGATCAAGTTTTAGATGGATTTAAACAGGTTTTAGTTGGATTTAAACAGGTTTTAGATGGATTTGAACAGGTTTTAGATGGATTTGAACAGGCTTTGGTTGTATTTTAAGAGATTTAAGATGAATTTGAACAGATTTGAATTAAATTTGGGCTTTAGATTATTTTTTTTAATTGAATATTCACATCCAACCCAACTTTGAAGAGTATTCAGGATCAGACGAACAACCAAGCTCATTTTTTGTGGAGAGAAACTAACCCCTTTGTGGAAAATCGTCTTTTTAACTTCTATCTGTTCCATTGTGTTGTACAGAAGAACATCCTTCTCAAACTGAAGCTCACGAGTAAATAGGTCACATATACAGTTATTTTTTTCTCTTAAATGAGTCATAAATTCGTTATGATTTACTCAGAGTCACATGGGACTCTGACATTTTTAAACCCGAGGTCTAACGGTTAAAACAACATCTAATAATACTCTGCCCTAAGATCTTTGGAGAAAAAAAGGTTAAAAGCAGGGTTCACGTTTCTGTTTCTGTAAAAACGCGATTCATAAATGTAAAAAGACCAACAGCGAAGGGTTAACGCTGACCCCAGAGACAAAACGAGTGGTTTTAAAAAGCAGGACGCAGGCTTTTCATCGAGGGTTTCAGAGCAGAGAGGTGGGTTCATTATGAAAACTGGGTCATAGACTGGACCCTGAAGGCATCACGGAGAAATGGATGGACAGGAATAAAGGGTAAAGAAAAGACGAGGAGAAAAGACGATGAGAAATAAGAGTTGTGTGGGTTTGATAGAGTCATATATGGACCAGAGGAATCCTATTCATTAAAACAATCTATTCTCTTTTGTCATTTGTGATCCGAGACGTGTTTTCGATCTCGTAAAGGCTTATTCTGACAATGACTGTCCCCAAAACGAACAGCACTGGGACGAGTCACTGTGTTTTATCAGGAAAAGGATTTATTATGTCAAATCCAGTCAGTCTTGGTACATTACACTGTGCAGTAGTTATGTTTAGGTAAAGATTACACAACTGTGATGAATAATGCAATGTTCAGAAATGGAAGATATTTTAGGCGAAATATATACATTTAAATTAATGTCTGTAGTTAAAGGAGAGCTGCAGAATCTGATGAAGACTTTGCTTTAAACTGTTAACTGGTTTTAGTTGGATTTGAACAGGTTTTAGGTGGATTTGAACAGTTTTTAGATTAATTTGAACAGCTTTTAGTTGGTTTTAAGAGCTTTTAGTTGGATTTGAACTGGTTTTAAATGGATTTGAACAGGTTTTAGGTGGATTTGACATGTTCGAGTCGGATTTGAACAGGTTTAAGGTGGATTTGAACTGGTTTTAGATGGATTTGAACAGGTTTTAGATGGATTTGACATGTTCGAGTTGGATTTGAACAGGTTTTAGGTGGATTTGACATGTTCGAGTTGGATTTGAACTGGTTTTAGATGGATTTGACATGTTCGAGTTGGATTTGAACAGGTTTAAGGTGGATTTCAACTGGTTTTAGATGGATTTGAACAGGTTTTAGATGGATTTGACATGTTCGAGTTGGATTTGAACAGGTTTTAGGTGGATTTGACATGTTCGAGTTGGATTTGAACAGGTTTTAGGTGGATTTGACATGTTCGAGTTGGATTTGAACAGGTTTAAGGTGGATTTGAACTGGTTTTAGATGGATTTGAACAGGTTTTAGATGGATTTGACATGTTCGAGTTGGATTTGAACAGGTTTTAGGTGGATTTGACATGTTCGAGTTGGATTTGAACAGGTTTAAGGTGGATTTCAACTGGTTTTAGGTGGATTTGAACAGATTTAAATTGGATTTGAACTGGCTTTAGTTGCTTTTGCACAGCTTTAACTTGAATGTGGACAGGTTTGAACATAAACTGAATTATGAATTAACTGAATAATGCATTTGTTTGATGTATAATTAACTGTGTAAATTTTATAAATAGATTTAAATCACACGAAGAAACAGTAAATATTACAAAAATAAATCAGGGTTTTTGTGTGCATCTTTGTTTTCCTGAGTCTCTGTATTATTTGATGCATACTTTATAATTTCCACAGGAATAGGAGGAGTATTATGTAGTGTCATTAACAAAATAATCCAAAAATGACATTATTTGAGTTTTTGTGCCACAAACTAAGCTCTGTGTCTTCACCTTTTTGCCTCATTTATTTCATTTGATTTGTTTATCATTAAAGTGAAACAAAGAAGGACAGGTCTTTGAGTTTTTTTGATGCTATTCTCTGTTTTTCATCTGATCTGTTGCTCCAGGCCCAGAACCCGTATCACAACACGTCTCTGTTGGAGCAAAGTGGACTCCACAGAATCACCCTGGGCACCTCCACCGTCTCCTCCGTCAGCTCCGCCAGGTAACACTCCACCCTTCATCCTAGTCTTCCTCCACAGAATACATCTCACCAAACTGAAGTTTAGAGTTTAGCGTTAGCTTAGCTGTGACTTCAGCGTCAGGACGACAATTATCTCCTCCTGGTTAAACATTACGTGATTGAATTGACAGTATTTATCTGTGTTTTACGTTGTCTCCCTTTTCTCTGTTGATGCTTTTCTTTTTTCAGCTGTTTCTCTGTTAAAAGACATATTCAGCTGAAAATACACTTTATCTGCAGCTATTAAACTTCCTGGAACGTCATGTGACAAGTGTCGACCAATGGGAGCGCTCCTTTTTGGAGCATGTGATTGTCCAAGGTTTTCTGTTCCTGAATAGAGGTTCTCATCTATTACAAACCTTTATAATAAACACTAGATGGATCAGAGACTGTTTTTTCCCCCAAAGTATTTATTTTACAATAAACTATATAGGATTTAAACCATTTTCACAAGTAGAAGAAAAAATATCAGGTACGTTCTGTTTAAGTTTGGTTTAATACAAGTCTATTTGATGTTTAATTTATTTGCAGGAGTTAAAAAGAAAAAAATATATTAAAAAAGGTGCCTAAATGTCTTTGAAATCAATTTTTACTCTCTACATAATCCAAAATCTGATTCTTTATGATATTTCTTTTTTTCGTGTCTCTTAAACATTGATTTCCGTTTAGTAGATTTGGAAAACATCATCTGTAAAGCACAAAGCAAAGTTTCTGATTCAGTGGATTTCCTCTGAGATATATTTGGATTAAAACGCTTGTCTCTTCTTGTCTCTTCTTGTCTCTTCTTGTCTCTTCTGTTCGATGTGGTTTTGTGTGTCGTCAGAAAGTCGCTGTAACTCTACAAACATAAAGTGTAAATAAATGTGTGTGTTTTATCTTCAGAGAAAACCTTTTGGCTCGACAGACGCTGGACCAGAACATCGGTCACACCGGAGCCACAGACCTGGACGTGGCCATGTTTCACAGAGACGGAGGTAAGACACAAATAAGAAGAAAACCACGTTCACTGTTCACTTTAAAATGTACTTTTAAAATATTACGGGACAAACAGTAAGTAGAGTTGGATTTGAACTGGTTTTAGATGGATTTCAAAAGGTTTTAGATGAATTTGAACAAGTTTTAGTTGGATTTGAACTGGTTTTAATTGTATTAGAACAGGTTTTAGATGGATTTGAACTGGTTTTATTTGTATTTGAACTGGTTTTAGATGGATTTGAATAGGTTTTAGTTGGATTTGAACAGGTTTTAGATGAATTTGAATAGGTTTTAGTTGGATTTGAACAGGTTTTAGTTGGATTTGAACAGGTTTTAGATGAATTTGAATAGGTTTTAGTTGGATTTGAACAGGTTTTAGTTGTATTTGAAGTGGTTTTAATTGTATTTGAACTGGTTTTAGTTGAATTTGAACTGGTTTTAGTTGGATTTGAAGTGGTTTTAGTTGTATTTGAAGTGGTTTTAATTGTATTTGAACTGGTTTTAGTTAAATTTGAACTGGTTTTAGTTGGATTTGAACTGGTTTTAGATGTATTTGAACTGGTTTTAGATGTATTTGAACTGGTTTTAGATGTATTTGAACTGGTTTTAGTTGTATTTGAACTGGTTTTAGATGTATTTGAACTGGTTTTAGATGGATTTGAACAGGTTTTAGTTGGATTTGAGCAGGTTTAGCTTGGATTTGGATGCATTTATTTGATGTATAATTAATAGTGTAGTTAAAACTGTGGTAACTTTTATAAATATATTTAAATCACATGAAGAAACAGTAAATATTACAAACATAAATCATAGTTTTTTGGGGACCTTTTCCTGAGTCTCGGTCCTGCTCGGTTTCAGGCGAGGACTCGGACTCGGACTCGGACCTGTCGATGGACGAGGAGCGCAGTCTGTCCATCCCTTCGTCCGAGAGCGACGACAACGTGAGACTGAGAGGACGGATCCAGAGACGCTTCAAACGGACCAATCACGGAGAGAGGCTGCTCACAGAGCCCGCCCACAACGGCACCAAAGGTAACGCCTCAGAAACAAACAACAACAAGTCACAAAAACCACCGACAAGTCACAAAAACCACCGACAAGTCACAAAAACCACCGACAAGTCACAAAAACCAACAACAAGTCACAAAAACCAACAACAAGTCACAAAAACCACCGACAAGTCACAAAAACCAACAACAACAAGTCACAAAAACCACCGACAAGTCACAAAAACCACCGACAAGTCACAAAAACCACCGACAAGTCACAAAAACAAACAACAACAAGTCACAAAAACCACCGACAAGTCACAAAAACCACCGACAAGTCACAAAAACCACCGACAAGTCACAAAAACCAACAACAAGTCACAAAAACCAACAACAAGTCACAAAAACCACCGACAAGTCACAAAAACCAACAACAACAAGTCACAAAAACCACCGACAAGTCACAAAAACCAACAACAACAAGTCACAAAAACCACCGACAAGTCACAAAAACCACCGACAACAAGTCACAAAAACCACCGACAAGTCACAAAAACCACCGACAAGTCACAAAAACCAACAACAACAAGTCACAAAAACCACCGACAAGTCACAAAAACCAACAACAACAAGTCACAAAAACCACCGACAAGTCACAAAAACAAACAACAACAAGTCACAAAAACCACCGACAAGTCACAAAAACCACCGACAAGTCACAAAAACTACCGACAAGTCACAAAAACAAACAACAACAAGTCACAAAAACCACCGACAAGTCACAAAAACCACCGACAAGTCACAAAAACCAACAACAACAAGTCACAAAAACCACCGACATGTCACAAAAACTACCGACAAGTCACAAAAACAAACAACAACAAGTCACAAAAACCACCGACAAGTCACAAAAACCACCGACAAGTCACAAAAACCAACAACAACAAGTCACAAAAACCAACAACAACAAGTCACAAAAACCACCGACAAGTCACATCAGAGTCAGAAATATCAGACAGAAAATTTAAAAAAAATCAATAAAGTGATCAATACTCAGCCTCGGGCTCCATCTGTGTCATGTGACCTCAGCGAAAGGTCACATGACACAGATGGAGCAAAAAATCAGATCAATGTCAAAATAAATAAATAAAGAAATCCCTTAGAGACTCAGGGTTTGGTTTAGTCCTGGTTTAGTCCAGGTTTAGTCCTGGTTTAGTCCAGGTTTAGTCCAGGTTTAGTCCTGGTTTAGTCCTAGTTTAGTCCAGGTTTAGTCCAGGTTTAGTCCTGGTTTAATCCTGGTTTAGACCTGGTTTAGACCTGGTTTAATCCTGGTTTAGACCTGGTCTAGTCCTGGTTTAGACCTGGTTTAGTCCTGGTTTAATCCTGGTTTAGACCTGGTTTAGTCCAGGTTTAGTCCTGGTTTAGTCCAGGTTTAGTCCAGGTGTAGTCCTGGTTTAGTCCAGGTTTAGTCCAGGTTTAGTCCTGATTTAATCCTGGTTTAGACCTGGTCTAGTCCTGGTTTAGACCTGGTTTAGTCCTGGTTTAATCCTGGTTTAGACCTAGTTTAGTCCAGGTTTAGTCCTGGTTTAGTCCAGGTTTAGTCCTGGTTTAGTCCTGGTTTAGTCCTGGTTTAGTCCTAGTTTAGTCCAGGTTTAGTCCAGGTTTAGTCCTGGTTTAATCCTGGTTTAGTCCTAGTTTAGTCCAGGTTTAGTCCAGGTTTAGTCCTGGTTTAATCCTGGTTTAGACCTGGTCTAGTCCTGGTTTAGACCTGGTTTAGTCCTGGTTTAATCCTGGTTTAGACCTGGTTTAGTCCAGGTTTAGTCCTGGTTTAGTCCTGGTTTAGTCCAGGTTTAGTCCTGGTTTAGTCCAGGTTTAGTCCTGGTTTAGTCCAGGTTTAGTCCTGGTTTAGTCCAGGTTTAGTCCTGGTTTAGTCCTGGTTTAGTCCTGGTTTAGTCCTGGTTTAGACCTGGTTTAGTCCTGGTTTAGACCTGGTTTAGTCCTGGTTTAATCCTGGTTTAGACCTGGTTTAGTCCAGGTTTAGTCCTGGTTTAGTCCAGGTTTAGTCCTGGTTTAGTCCTGGTTTAGTCCTGGTTTAGTCCTGGTTTAGTCCAGGTTTAGTCCAGGTTTAGTCCTGGTTTAATCCTGGTTTAGTCCTAGTTTAGTCCAGGTTTAGTCCTGGTTTAGTCCTGGTTTAATCCTGGTTTAGACCTGGTCTAGTCCTGGTTTAGACCTGGTTTAGTCCTGGTTTAATCCTGGTTTAGACCTGGTTTAGTCCAGGTTTAGTCCTGGTTTAGTCCAGGTTTAGTCCAGGTTTAGTCCTGGTTTAGTCCTGGTTTAGTCCAGGTTTAGTCCTGATTTAATCCTGGTTTAGACCTGGTTTAGTCCTGGTTTAGACCTGGTTTAGTCCTGGTTTAATCCTGGTTTAGACCTAGTTTAGTCCAGGTTTAGTCCTGGTTTAGTCCAGGTTTAGTCCTGGTTTAGTCCTGGTTTAGTCCTGGTTTAGTCCTGGTTTAGTCCAGGTTTAGTCCAGGTTTAGTCCTGGTTTAATCCTGGTTTAGTCCTAGTTTAGTCCAGGTTTAGTCCAGGTTTAGTCCTGGTTTAATCCTGGTTTAGACCTGGTCTAGTCCTGGTTTAGACCTGGTTTAGTCCTGGTTTAATCCTGGTTTAGACCTGGTTTAGTCCAGGTTTAGTCCTGGTTTAGTCC
>CM072154.1:23143041-23303339 GCA_036850595.1 Rhyacichthys aspro | reverse complement strand
AACCTGGGGCAGAACACTTTGGGAAGCTTAGGTTTGGAGCGTTCTTCGAGGGAGAACTTATCGGTGTCCCGGGACAGACTGGACAACCACCACGCGTCCAGGGAGGATTTGGGAGTAGCAGGAGCAGGGGTGGAGGGGTATCTGAGCGGGCTGACCCGGAGGCACACGTCCCGGGAGCATCTAGGGGGCGCCGTGACGAGCAGCAGGTCCAGGGAGCAGCTGGACGGGGGGCAGCAGAGTCGGGAGTGGCTCCGGACGCTGCCCCCGAGACAGATGTCCCACCCGGAGCAGCCCCTGTCGGGGTCACCGCCTCCACCCATCTCAGAGGAGCCCCAGGACCAGCCCCCGCCGCCACCGCTGTGTACGTATCCAGGTTAAGGGTTATGATCATCCCGGGACAGTTGGACTAAATCTGGACTAAACCTGGGACTAAACCAGGACTAAATCTGGGACTAAACCAGGACTAAACCAGGACTAAATCTGGACTAAATCTGGGACTAAACCAGGACTAAACCAGAACTAAACCAGGACTAAATCTGGACTAAATCTGGACTAAATCTGGGACTAAACCAGGACTAAATCTGGGACTAAATCTGGGACTAAACCAGGACTAAACCAGGACTAATAAAGGACTAATAAAGGACTAAACCAGGACTAAACCAGGACTAAAACTAGGATTAAACTGAGGACAAACCAGAGTCAAACCAGGGGCTAAACCTGGACTAAATCTAGGGCTAAACCTGGACTAAACCAGGATTAAACCTGGACTAAACCAGGATTAAACCTGGACTAAGAAAAGCCTAAACCAGGACTTAACTAAGACAAAAACACTGGACAAAAACCAAGACTGCACCAAGATTAAAGTTGGACTAATTCAAGGCTAAACGAGACCAAAACCAAGACTAAACCAAAGACTAAATCAGGACTAAAACTAGGAAAAGAAAGACAAAACCACGATCAAATCTAGGGCTAAACCTGGGCTAAGTCTACGGCTAAATTTGGAGTGTAATAAAGAATAAAAGAGGACAAAACTGAGATTCAAGCTAAAACTTGGACTAAACTAAGAACAAAAAGAGAATGAGAACGGGACTAAAACAAAAACTAAACTCAGGACAAAAACTAGACTAAATTGAGAAATAAATCAGTTTTAAGACAAGGACAAAGAAAGGATTGTTCCAAGACTAAACTAAGACTGAACTATGACTAATCAATGAAACCCAAACCTGGACTAAACCAGGACTAAACCAGGTCTAAACCAGGACTAAACCAGGTCTAAACCAGGACTAAACCAGGTCTAAACCAGGTCTAAACCAGGACTAAACCAGGTCTAAACCAGGACTAAACCAGGACTAAACCAGGTCTAAACCAGGTCTAAACCAGGACTAAACCAGGTCTAAACCAGGACTAAACCAGGACTAAACCAGGTCTAAACCAGGTCTAAACCAGGTCTAAACCAGGACTAAACCAGGACTAAACCAGGTCTAAACCAGGACTAAACCAGGTCTAAACCAGGACTAAACCAGGTCTAAACCAGGACTAAACCAGGTCTAAACCAGGTCTAAACCAGGTCTAAACCAGGACTAAACCAGGTCTAAACCAGGACTAAACCAGGTCTAAACCAGGACTAAACCAGGACTAAACCAGGTCTAAACCAGGACTAAACCAGGTCTAAACCAGGACTAAACCAGGTCTAAACCAGGACTAAACCAGGTCTAAACCAGGTCTAAACCAGGACTAAACCAGGTCTAAACCAGGACTAAACCAGGTCTAAACCAGGTCTAAACCAGGACTAAACCAGGACTAAACCAGGTCTAAACCAGGTCTAAACCAGGACTAAACCAGGTCTAAACCAGGACTAAACCAGGTCTAAACCAGGACTAAACCAGGACTAAACCAGGTCTAAACCAGGACTAAATGTATATATTAGATGTTGTCATAGATCCATATTTTACACAAATCCTTTAAGTTTTTATGTTCTTATTTGGTTCACATTTAACCCCTGCTCCATCAGACTCTTTAATAAACCTCTATAATACCCCCTCCTCCTGCCCCCCGACCCCGTCCCGACCCCGTCCCGACCCCGTCCCGCCGCTGTAGTCCGACAGCCGTCCAGTGAACACCTGGACATCCTGTCGTCCATCTTGGCCTCGTTCGGCTCCTCCGTCCTGCCTCCTGCCCCCGGCCCCTCTCAGTCGTCCCACAGCGTCTCTCAGGTGTCCCCCGACTCAGAGTAAGTCCCCTTTGACCCCGTCCTGCTCCAGTAGATAGTCCTCTTAGACCCCTTTCCTGCTTGGACCCTCTTCCTGCTCTGTCCTGTCTCAGTAGAACTAGATTATAGTCACTTTTTTGTCTTTTTTCTCTGTTTTGTTCAGAATAAATGTCCTTTTTGTCCAAACATTGTCCTTTTTAAAGACACTCTTTAACTTCTCAGGATCAGCGCTCAGTAAAAGACTCTGGGTCAGAACCAGAAGGGTTTAAGTTTGTTTAACGAGACGCAGACCCTCCAAAAAATTCAAATTTTAAATCCAGAACTAAACCAGGACTAGACCAGGACTTGACCAGGACTTGACCAGGACTGAACAATGGGTTAAACCAGAAGTGTCAAACTCAAAGTGGACAGAGACCGCAACAGAAAATAAGAATCATTCAGACTGACAAATCCAAATAAAACCTGTTCAAATGCAACTAAAACCTGTTCAAATCCATCTGAAACTTGTTCAAATCCAACTAAAACCTGTGTAAATACAACTAAAACCTGTTCAAATCCAACTAAAACCAGTGTAAATACAACTAAAACCTGTTCAAATCCAACTAAAACCTGTGTAAATACAACTAAAACCTGTTCAAATCCAACTAAAACCTAAATGTGTTGAAGGGCCCTATAAAACACTGCAAAGGGCCATGGATTTAGTCTGTATCAGTCTAAACTAAACCCAGGACTAAGTTTAGACTAAAACCAGGATTAAATCAACTCTAAGTTCACATTGTTCCAGGAGGAATGCTAATGCTAATGCTAATGATTATACTAGGACTAATCCGAGCGTTAAATATTTGGTTAAAACAGGATTAAACAAGACCAAAAACATGGACGGAACCTGGAGCCAAACTGGGATTAAAACCAGGACCGACTGAGACACCGTTTTCAGTTTCTATTTTTACTTTTTTTTTCCAATTTTCCACTAATTTTGATTCCATCACTCAAAATATTGTCCACTACTGTTTCCACTTTATCTGTTTTCTATTCTTTCTTTCTTTATTCATTTATTATCTATTTATTTATCTGTAAAACAATCTGTATCTTTTTTACAATTTTTGTCCAATCTTTTATTGTTTTATCAAGAATTTGAAAGATAAGGATATACTGCACATACTTTAAAAACTTTTTCTTTTCTTTTTTTTTTTGCCTTCAAAGTGGGTTAAAAGTAGAAAAACAAACTGCAGTATGACCACACACTTTATTTAAAAATGGGAATTCTTGACAAAATAAATAAACATTTCAAATAAAAGCTTCTAATGGTTTTCAGACATTTTCATCAGATTTTAAAAGATAAGGCTTTAGTTTGTGCTTCGAAAACTCAAACTTTTTTTTTGATAATTTGGTTTTGACTTGAGAAGTTGTGAATGTAGAAAAACAACACTTTGATTAATGTTTCAAAGCTTATTATAGACTTTTTCTTTGTCAAATCCACTTATAAAAATAACTGGGCTTCATCTTGGTTCATATCAAAAACACTCGTTTCAGGAATATTTTGTATTTATTTTTGCTCTGAGCCTTAAAATCACAAAAATCTGGTTCAAATGTAATTAATTTCAGTTCTTTCTTGTTTTTTTCCAGAGCTCACAGAAGCGACGGAGAGTCCTGATGACGGCCTTTTTCCCTTTACTCTTTGGGACTACGTTTATAAAAACAGACTAAAGTCAAAGGCACTGATGCATTCTGGGAGTTCTTATCGACAAAGAAAGAAAACAAAAGACTTCACAATAAAAGAACTGGACAAAAAACTACCTACGAACTGTCTCCGATCGAACCCGGATCAGAAACAATGTTGTAAATAAGGTTTTTTATACGTTTTGTATCTTTTTCATTGGAGATTAAGGTTGGAAATCTCTCGTGACGTTTTGGTTTGTTTTTTATTTTGAAATGATGTGGAAGCGGTCGAGTGCAGTGTTAGTCCGTTTCAGGAGAGACTCAAGTGTTTCTCCTTTTAAAAAAAAAAACAAAACAAATGAAAGAAAAATGTCCTCCGTCCCTTTAAGAGATTAAATCCCGAACAGACGTCAGGGGAAACTGAGATTATTAACGAAGGGAAATATCAAAGAAGTGACTGTAAATAAAAGAAGAGGCGACGAATGTGAAGAAAAAGAGGATTTAGACTGAAATAAATGTGTTTTATCGGATTAGATCAGTCTTAATTTGGCTTTTACTTGACTTTAAAGCAAGAGATGATGATTTATGGAGAACACTACGCACCATTTTGTCAACTTTTGTGTTTTACCGACAAAGGTTTCCGGTTTATTCCTCTTTAGGACTGATTTAATGCCATAAAACACCTTTGTTAAACCGAAAGACAATGATTGAACGACTTGATTTAAAACCACAAACAGGAAAAATATCACATAAAAAATATCTGAGAGGTTCATATCTCTGTATTTAAACTTTTGTTTGAATTAAACGACATAAAGTTCTTTAACGGGGCACAATTTTATCATTTGTCCCACAGCTGCTGCATTAATTTATCACACTTTTTATTTTCTATCATGTACAGACATCAGACTATTTATTTATTTATTTATTTATATGGAAATGTAATAATTTATTGCCATTTTGTACACATTTTTTTTTTTTTTATGCAAACGTCACTAATTTATGCTGTTGTTTGTTTTTTTTACCTCGAATTTGACAAACGATGGTTAAAAGTCGACGGGAGCTGTGTTTATTATGGGATGTCCCCCTGAATGAGCTGTTCGCTGTTACCACGGAAACAGAGAGACATTAAAAATGACTTATTCCTGAAAGGTCCGTGTGTTGTTATTCATTTCGTGAGTTTACTGTGGTTGAATATTTACGAGAACAGACAGACGCAGGAGAAAGTGTTTTATTCAGAGGTTAATGATCAATTTGACTCAAAAAACAGATGAATCATTTTAGAAACAGATGAAAAACTGGGACAAATTCAGGAAAAGTAACACAAAACAGAACATGAAATATTCCTGGTTAATAGTATTTGTTGATGTACTTGAAAAAAAAGAAAGAAAGAAAAGCCTCCAAATATCAAATATGACATAACATTTCCTGACTTACTGTTTAATTTTTTATTTTTTTTATTTTTTTATTTTTGAAGAGGGGAAAAAGCTATAGTTTAGTTAGCTAAATTAGTTTTTAGGAATAACATGATTATTAATCCAGGACATCCTTGAATTGCCATCCATAAAAACATAATAAATTAAATTGAATTTTTTTCCCCTTAAAAAATAGTTTTATATAACACACAAATAAATAATTTTCTTTCATTCTTAAGTTAATTACAGATATTTTTCAGATATTTTTTCATTGTTTTTCAGATCCCGAATTTTCATCAGAAAAAAGATAAGGCTATAGTTCAACTTAAAAAATGGGAATTCTTGACAAAATGAAGAAATAAGCAAAAATATTTATATCAACCTTCAAAATGGTATTTAGACATTTGTCACAGTCTTTTTTAGATTCTTCATATTTTAAAAGATAAGGCTATAGTATGTGCTTCGAAAACTGATTTTTTTAATTATTTTTTTATTTGGTTTTGTCTCAGAAGTAGAAGAAGAAAAAAACACATTTTCAATGTTTCAAGACGTATTACTGACTTTTTCTTTTTCAAACTTACTTTTTAGTAAGTTTTAATATAACCATTAATTAACCATTAACCATGAAATTTTTTTTTTAGATCCAGAATTTTTATCAGAAAAAAATAAGGCTATAGTTCATACTTTAAAAAAATGGGAATTCTTGACAAAATGAATTGAAAATTTTTTTTTTAATATCAAACCTTTTTTTTCAGATTGACAATTTTCATCAGATTTTAAAAAGATAAGGCTATAGTATGTGCGTCAAAAACAGATTTTTTTTTTCAAAATTTGGTTTTGACTCAGAAGTTGTGAATCTAGAAAAAAACAACGCATTGATTAATGTTTCAAAGCTTATTATAGACATTTTCTTTTTCAAACTTTTTTTTTTTTTAAGTTAAAACGCTAAGACTATAGTATGTTTTCTGAAATTGGCAATTTTTGGAAAAAAATATTTGGGCTTCATTTTGGTTTATATCAAAAATGTTACACATTCATTCATTATTTTTAGTCATCTTTAACATTTATTTTGGAGCTCACCAAACGTTGCCGAACTCTGGACAGTAACAGACTAAATCTTGAAGTGTTTTGCTTCTGATCAATTAAATGTGAGGTTATAAATGTTTTCTAATTAATTTAATTTAGCTTAATTTTAAATGTGATTTGAAGGTCACCAATTTTCATCTGATTTTTAAATGGCGCTTAGATAAAAACAAAAATGTCAGGCCAATTTTTCAACAGATTTTAAACAGTAGGACCATACAGCTGTTCTGAAAAATGACCATTTTCAAATATAAACATTACAAAGCTGAATAGTTTAGATACTGAATAATTAGTGGATGATGTCTAAAGCTTTTATTTTGAAGGTCACTGTTTTTTTCATGATAAAGCTTTAGTATGAGACTTCTAGTTTATTTTGTAAATTATCCACTGATCAATGCAAACTCAGCCAAATTTACAGCTTTTCTTTGAAAGTCACCAATTTACAATAAGACTTTTTGCTTCAAAAATAATGCATCCTCAAATTTCTTTTGAAACCTTAAATTTACTTTCTAACCAGTGTTTAATAATAAGACTGCAGTATCCACTTAGTTATTTTGGAAAATAAAATCACAATAAGAGACAAAACAGAGAAGACAGACTTTTATTCTGAAAGAACACAAATCATGTTCAAAGTTATTCACATATTTACAATTTTATTCACCGTTATTTTCCTTTTTTTGGTCCATTTTCATTTAGACTCAATACATTCAAACTTCTTTAAAAAGAAGTTAGTCACACATTATTTTTAATTTTTTTTTATTTTATAAAATAATTTCAAAAATAAACGTAGCATAAGACCTTTTTTGTGACTGTATAAAAGCAGGAACGTTTCTCAATGACATTCATTAAAAAAACAATCTAAAGGAAAGTTAAGACACTGACTTTGACAAAGTTTTGATTTGAAGACAAAAATATAAAAGGAAAAAAATGAAACAAACACATTTAAGACAAACATAAAGATGAAGATAATAGGATTTTTTGATTTATATTTAGTTTAAATACAAAGTGCAGGGAGTTTAAGCAAAAAAAAGGCAACAAGTAGAAAGAAAATATGAGAAAATAACTTTCAGCTGTCCATTACAATCCAAAACAATCCTAAACAAGTCCAGTTCTGGGCTTTTGTCTGAGACTTGAGCATAAACTTTGACTTTACAAACAACATTCAAGTCTTTTTTGTGATAAAAATGCTACGATTTACAAAATATTGGACTAAACCTGACCTTTGACCTGCTCTGGACCAGGTCAGACTCATGATAAACAGAAATTAAAAAAACCCAAAACAATTAACATCAGACATTTCTTTGTTAAATTAGTTACAGATGTTTTTCTGATTCAAGCTCCTACTTTCCTCTAGTTTGATTTTTGGTGTTGTGTGTCGGCGCCATCTTGTGGACGGGAGGCAAATAAAAAAGAAAAATGGCAAGACTCTAAATCCCTCTTAGTTTTCCAACCAAAGAGCTGCGTTTCTGTGCTTTTTCCGTCAAAACTGGAGACAAAGAGCCTTATTTCAATCGAGAGAGTCCTTCATTCACACAAACAGAAATAAAGAAGGCATTAATTAACCGTCTGCAGTTAAGAACATTATGGATTAAAACTGTATAATTAACTAATGTACAGTATTTACAGATACATTCAGATAAATCTTGATAAAACCCAAGAAAAAGGCTGAATAAATCCTTTTAAAAACCTGGTTGAACTATTTTTGTGGCACAAGTTGATGCTTTCGTCAATAAAATATTAATTACTGTGCCTTTTGAGTTTTATCTCCTGCTGAATAAAAATGTGGACATATTAAGATCTGACTGATTATTTGAGAGAAAACATATTACAAAGTGCTTTTTTTAAAACTGAAAAGGTGTTTTTATACAGATCTGGATTTTTAAATTACTAAAATGTAATTCCAGGTTTTAGAAAAGAGCTGGAGTGGTCATTATTAGAAGTAAGACCCAAATATCCTGGCTTTTCATTGGGCTTTCTATGAACAGAGAAAAATAAAGTGTATAGAGCTGACTTTTAGGCCCAGGCTGGACGTACATTTTTATAAATTGCAAATGTTCAGAACTGTCTCCAGATTCCTGTAGGTGGCGCTGAATGACACTGAAGTGTAGAAGAAAACGAGTCTGATTCATTGTCTTTTCATTTCTTGATTCTCAACTTAAAAAACAGTAAAAAGTGATTAAATCTGTAGTTTTTTAAGCTCACAAACCTGTAACTCTCTGATTTGTGTCAAGAGTTGTTCTGCACATGCTCAGTCCCTTCACGGAATCCTGAAAAAGTCTTTGCCGCTGATGTTTTTCAATAAAATTAATTAGAATTCACACAAATCAAAGAGTGACAGCCCCTAAACCTGATACTGTTGCTGCTGTTTCTGTTTTTTGTTGCTCATTTACATAAAACCTCACTGAGCATGTGCGAACAGAGCAGTGAAACCAGCATAAATCTAAAAATCTCTGTTTTTGTCTCTGCTGTCTCTCCATTTTGAAGCAGAAAACTCCCTTTACATTTTGAGAATGCGCTCCAAAGCAGAGAGAAAGCGTAAGTTTATAAAAATGAACCAGAGCCTGGGCCTAAAGCAGCAGTTTTATGGGAAATAATGTAGATATATTACATTATTATGTCACAAATTTCCATGTATTTTCAACAAAATACTGTCGAAATAGTCCACTTTTTCGATCGGGGAAGAAAACTCCAATCTAATCAGTGTCATTTTTAAAAAAAACCCTCTTGATTTCTATAAAATGTTGGTGTGTGAGGCGCTGAGCACCATCGGGGGTAACTCGTCCTGGTCGCTGTCCGAGGACGGGGGCACCTCTTCTCCCAGTCGCCTCAGCTTGGCTCGGTAGTACAGCTTCTTGACTCGGTAGGCTCGCTCTTTCTGCCGCGCCGCTCGTCGTTTGTCGGCCAGCAGCTCGTGTTCCTGCGACAGCGCCTTCATACGACCCTCCCACTCCAACAGAGCCATGTTCCTCTGCTGCTCCAACGGACTCGGGCCCGGGTCGGGGTCGGACTTCGACGGAGGGCGGCCGCGGCGGTTCGTGCGTTTGGTGCAGGAGCCTGAGGGGAACAGTCACATTTAAAATAACCTCAAGAAATGGAACAGAAGTTATCAAAAATTAGCAATGAACATCATAAATAGAGAAAAGGGCAGCCAATTAAAATATGGATAAATGTTGGCAATTCTTTGATACAATTTGAGTTGGAAAATTAGTTTGGTTTACCTTTATTTTATTAAAGAAAAGCAGGAAAAGTGGCTACGCTGCTGTTGGGGGGACAGAGGTGGGACTGAGACCAGGACAGAAAGAATCAAATCTGATAAAAGTCCAACATGTGCACAACTTGCTCTCACTTTTCACACAAGATTCAGAATATAATGTATCTGCACAAATCATCATCAGAGAAAAGCCCTTTGAAGCCAAAACTAGAACTTGAAAAATGATGAAGTGCTTATATTTTTGACAGTGTCTTTCTTTTCAAGAGTGACAAGTGTCATGATTTGAAAAAGCTCTCACTCTGGACTGCAGTAAGAGCCAATGAGATGTGGTAATGTACAAACAGAGCTGTCCAGAAACAATACACTTTATCACAGAATCTGAGGGTCTCATCTACAGCATGAGTCTGAGTCAGAGGCACATGTTCGACCACTGTTCCATAACTTAAAGTGGCCCTCATTAAGCCTATAATGATACGTATGGACAGAGTGTGAGTTTACCTGAAGCTGTGATGTAAGTGGCCGGGAAGGCGGCGTCCTGCAGCTCGGGATTGTGGGAAGTGGAGTTTTTGTTGGGGCTGTGGTTGAGCTGTGACCACTCCAGAGACTCAGGCTGAAGACGCTGCTCTTTACTGTCGTCAGGCTGGAAACAAGAGCAGGAAAAGTACAGAGAGGTGAGATTATTTCTGAAAATGAGGATGATATAAAGTCCTTATTATAATTTTATTGGTAATTAAAACCAGCCCTATTTGTCCCACGCAGGCTCCTGTAGCTAAAGCCTCACCTGTGACACTTCTGGTTTCTGTCGTTCCTCTTCAGGCCAAAACGTTCCTTTAACCTGTGACAAAATAATGTTTTATTTTAGGAACAACACAGAGCACATATCCAAACTAAACAGCTTTATTTTCTGTTGGGTACAAATACTACAAAAAGCTTTATTTCATCATGGCTGTATGCTGGATGTTTTAAAATTGTTGTGATGACACAGAATTAAATCATAAATTGTCTGAAAAATTAAAATAAACACAGCAGTTGTTGGATATATAGACAGTCACTTTCTCACAAACGAGAAGCAGATAAAATGTGATGTAGTAAATGAAACTGTCCCGCTGCTCGGTGAAAATAGGCTGCAGACTTCACAGCGCGGTGTTTTTACCTGAGCCATGCCTCCGTTCACCTGCCCAGCTGCATTTATCGACAGAAAACTACCTGCAGAAATAAAAACACCAGAGAGACAAGAGAAGACGATGTGGATAAATGAGCTTGAGTGAAAAAATAAGCACTCGGGAAAGAAACTCTTCTCTATTATTATCATTATTAAGTATGAAGCCAACAAACATGGCTTCCTGAGGTAAAATCATCAATGCTTTACACACAGCTCTGACATAAAGGATTCACCTCATTGATCAACCTTGAATTTATATGGACTGGGACTGAAAAAGTGAGACGTACTGTCACACGGCAGACACTGACTGATGCTGCCTTCTTCTCCCGGAGTCTTAATGATGCTCTGTGCGCTCTGTGATCTGTACACTGCCTGCGCTGGAGACAACACAGCACAGTTATTCATGTAAAAACAACAGACAGTCCATTTAAATACTCTTTTTTAAATTATTTTTCATGATGCCTTCCTAATTACTATGATTTCCAGAACCCTGTTGTCTGACAGAAGCTGAGGAGAGAGTGCTTGAGTGTTTGAGTGATTTTGTACTTTGTTAACTTCTTTCTTAATATATAATTGCATCTTTTTGTTTCCTAATTATTCTTTTACACCTGCATGTCCTTTCTTTTGTTTGTCTTCAGCAAAACAAAGCCACAATCAGTGTCTTACTTATTCCTCTTTGTCCCAATTACTTTAATTAAATTTTAATTGTGAGACACAGAGTACCTTGAATGTAGCAAACAGACCCAGATCAAATCAAAGTGGAACAAAAAATAGAAAATTATGATTGATTAAATTGTAATTATGTGAATAAATTGGTTTGAATGTGAGTTCTGTTACTGTCTTGTCACTTGTTTTAAAATAGTTATTTTTTCCAACCGTATAAGTATAATATTCTCTTCTCAAAACTCTGGGGAAAAGTACTGGTTTGAAAAAAGTGAGGACTGTATCATTAATAGAGCACATAGTAAATAAAGCAAAAGATTATCAAGAAAATACAAAGTATATATAACGTGACAGGGCTTTTGTGAAATATAAAAGTGTATTCTGTCTTTAATTCATTCTTAAGTGAAATATTTCTCAGATTTTAACTCAAGAAGATGGTCATTTTTTGGCACAACACCAACAACAAACATCCAGTGTCTACATGTTGAAGTTAGCCGTATAGTTTTGGTATTTTTCTTGTTTAAAAATGATAAACGTGGTACAGAGACTATTTAAAACCACAGTAACATATGTTTACACTATTCTGTTTAGGCCTGTCATGTTTTATAAAGCTATCATTGGCTCCAAAATCCATGACAGGCTTTTGTGTAAAATCCTGAGTCAGTTGTTTTCTTTTTTGCAACTGGTGTCATTGAACAGTGGCCCTTTAACTTGTGTTTATACTGTAGACAAACACACCCCCAACAGCCAACTGTCCCAAGAGAAAACACTCACATCCTATTGAATATACCTCATAATTACAGCTCTAACACCACAAAGACACAGACATTTATCCCGTTAAGTAGTATTCCAGCAGTTACACCTTGAACCGCGCCGTTACCTTCCACCAGTTTACGGACCGCCGCTTTGTGTCCAGCTCCTCCCGCATGAGACGTGAGAGCAGCCTCGCCCATCGTCTGGAGTTTGATGAATTTACAACACGCTCGACACCTGGCGGAGTGGATATCGTGCACGTCTCTCATCAGCCAGTCTTTATAAATGTCCTTTTCCAGCCAAGCGTCCTGGAACTTACATTTCCCGGGCATAGTTAGCTCAAAGTTAGCCCCCCGAACGCTAACTAACGGTCAGACGCAGGAAGTGACGTAACTACGTAAGCGGAAACACCGTGAATGACAACATCTATCTGGACTAGCCTTTAGCTTAGCTTTAGCATCGACTGCAAAAGCTGTTGTTTTTGTTTAGTTGCCGGCAGTGTCTTTCACTTGACAAAAGAAATTAGGTATATAGATTGATTTTACGTGTAGATGTGTCCATTATGATATTTCACAATTCTTGAAAACATGAATTTAAACTGGTTTTAGTTAATTCAAAACCGTTATATTGTAATAAGAAGTTTGCACCGCTAGAGGCCAGTGTCAGTCTGTGTTATTTTATCGCTTTCTGTTGAAGACTCATAGAAATGTGTTTAAACGGATTAAAAGATAACATATGCCAAAAGCTGTCAGAAATACTGAATTAACAGATGCCAAACCAATTTTTCCATCTAATTAACAATAAAACTCTGACGTAAACGTGTCCAGAATATTCAGAGTAAACAGTATATACAAAAATTGAAGTATGATGTACATGACTATGTACATTACAGGTGGGTATTTCGAGTATAGCAGGAACTACAGGAACTATTGACATAACATACAGGTGGATGAACATTAAGATGTATGTACAGTGGAAGGACGGACTATAGAGATAATTTACAGGTTGATAAGCACAATAAACAAATTAGGTATATGTATCATATCTATCAAAACCAGTAATAGGTTTGCTTAGTATACTTTAAGAATACCGTAGCCATGAGCAGGTAGAATTGTCTATTGTAGGATTGATTCCCGTCTAAGAAGGATGCTCTCGTGTAAAAGACAGTTCTCTTGTTATTTTTTCTGAGCTGAATCAGTGCAGGTCTGTGCGCGCCCCCGAGGTGATGTGTTGGAACCTGCGGGAGCGCGGATGTCAGGAGCGCGCTTCAGACAGAGGCCACAGTGGCTTCAAACTGAGGCATTACACCAGCGCTGATTCAATGGAGACAAACGTGTGTAAGCTTCTTTAAAAAGTGCAGTGTGTCATCGACAGAGACTCTCAGAGAACGATAAGAGCCACGGGGCGGTGTTTAGAGCTAAAAATAAAGTTTGGGGACGCGCTGCGGAGGTGTGTTGGTGTGAGTCAGCGTCACGGGGCCATCCCTGTCTGTGTTTGAGGCTTTAGGAAAAGTCACAACAGAAAAGATCATACAGAGATGGTGTCTGAGGGAAGAGGATCACTCTACAAACACAAGAGGTCTAGAATGAGGGCTCTTGAAAGTATCATCTGCAGCAACACTTATTTTATTTATGGGTTATTTAATAGAGGCAAGTAAAATAAACATAGACTATCTTCTTGAAGTAATCCAACGTATGTATCATAGTGTTTACAGCCTTGGCTAATTCTCAATGCATGTCACCAGAAAGGCTTTTTACAGTTTATATTCCATTAAATGGATAGTAAAAATGAACAGTGAATACAATAAAATGTCCAAAAACAAAATAGCACATATAAAAAGTCTAGAAATATACACAGATTCATACATACACAGACACACACACTTGATAAATTCTCACTGTAGTTGCTTTATCAGCCAGGATTCTGTCTGTTTAGTTTAGTTAAACTTATACAGAGATGACTCAGGAATTAATACAACCAGGATGGGATGAATTTGGTCAGGAGATTCTATTACATACAGTTAATAATAGCTTACTGTTACTGCTGACGACTGGAAGAAAACTGGCTCCAATTCAATTCATTATAAATATATAAAATCATCCTAGTCAGAAACCTTTATTTATTCCAAAGGGGAAATTCTTTAGTGTTACACACATGACTAAATGAAAGATAAAATAATCTAAAAAGACCTCAGTAAAAATAAAACATTTACAAAAATATTATAAAGAAATAATAATAAACAATCTCTTCAAAAAAAAAATAATAATAATAAAGAGAGATGTCACTGTGAAAAAATATTTACTTATACACACATTTACATAAATTATAGTTCTGCTTTTCTAAATCTGAGCAACATTTACTTTAAACATATAACTTTGGCTTTAGACTGTATTGTATTTTTTGCAGTTTTGCAGTTGTGTAATTGTGGTTTGAAAAATGGGATATATAAACAGGGACACATATATTATAGTCACCTGTTGTTTTATTTATCTTTCTTGTTAACGTCTCATGTTATTTCAGATTAGCCTTAGATTTATGACTTAATTGTGTGTTTGTATAAATAAAAAGCAAAAGAAATATATTGTAAAAGGCAAGCACGTTAAACAACTGCTATCTTTGTCATTTAATCACCTTTTAACACATGTAGCTTAAATTTAAAAAGGATTTGCTAACTTTTCTCTAAACTTTATCAACTTCATAAACCCATCAGAGTGACACCTCTGTCTTTTTGCGGCGTTTTTCACTGCAGCTCTAAAGCCCGCCCCTTTCACTTGTTCTCTCCTCCTATTGGTCCGCCGCGCTTCACTGCCTCGCCTCTGATTGGTCCCCGCGCGCCGGTGATGAGCTCATATTGGTTAAAAATAGTTGGGCTCGCGCGGCTAAAAATAGAGCGGTATAAAGGCGGCCGTTGAGCGGAGAGAGCAGCGCTGTTCTGCTTTGACCCGCGGCTGAAACGAGGCGGCTGCGAAAAAGACTGAGAAAAAGAGGAGGAGGGAGCAGAAAAAAGAGGCAGAAACACGGGGAGTTTCACCAGAGAGCAGCCGCCTCCCTGCAGCTCGGAGCTCTGCTGGTTTTTCTCCACAAACAGCGGGTTTTAGACGGGCTCTGGGTGGAGGAGCGGTGACGGACTTCCTTCCTTCCGCTTCTCTCGAGTTTAACATCTCTCCGTTAAACCACAGACATTTCCCTCAGAGCCACACTATTAACTCTGGTTTTAATAAGAGATAATGAACCGCTAAACACTTTTAATTTAATGGTTATATCCACAAAACTGTTGCTTGGTTGTAAAAATTAAAATGCTAACTCATAAGCTAGCAACAAGTTCCCATCCACACAACAGCTTTCAAATATTAGCTTAACTTTGTGTAGCTAAGGTTTTTAATGAGTAATAAAAGACAGTTTGGATTAAAATCTGTGAAATATAACAGTAAAGAATAAAATCTGTTTATTTTGAGGAAGAAATAACCTCTCAAACACTTAAGCAGGTGAAAAACAGCATTTTGGGGAAGTATATTCACACTATGAATGTATTTCCAGAGTTAAAGTGAACTGTTTTGGTGAAAATAATGGAAAACAAGACAAACATTTTATTAATTTTATGCATAAGAACATAAATCTCACATCAGTCAACCTCTTGGTAGAATATTAACATCTTATTGGAAACACTGATAGTTATTTCTGCGTTAAATGAACATAAGCTGTGAGGAAATAAAGGACCATTTCAGTCGGAGGAAATCAGTGTTGAGTATTTTAAAATCTGACTTTTCTCACATTCGCCCACTCGTCCACCTCTGCAGCTGCACCATCCATCCATCCACTCGTCCATTTATCCACTCTGCTGCTCCCACTGTTACATAAAAGTTAAACAGCACAAATTTATGAGCTGAAGTGAGAAGGTTATTGCTCAAAAGTGGTTTCTATAAAGCGACAAAACACATTGAATAATCCATAACAGCAGTACTATAAGCATAAGCTGTATATAAAAGTGGATAGGAGGTAATATGAGGCCATTTTCTGTATCTTTTAGAGAATAGAAGAACTTTAAGTAGTTATTATTCACTTAAATAATCATTGTACAGGCTTCAGGAGGCCCTTTTTTACCTCGGTGCAGGGTAGTTAGCTGCAGCATCTCGTATAGAAACACATTTTATAGTATAGAAAATATCTTAAACGTTTGCTTCCTCCTCCTGTTGATGATGAACAGAATCTCACTTGAGTTTCTGAGTCTATTGTTCCAACTCGAGCAGGATTCATGTGCATATTTCAAATCGGAAAAAATGTCTTCCCGAGTTCCAGAGAAGCGCATGAATGCACCATAAGATTGTCAGCCATATCCAGAAGTTTTGCACATTGAAAACTGCAGAAAATAAAAGTGCATTTATGAAAATATCTAAAAAATAAAGGAGCCAGGGCCTAAATGACCTAAAGAAATGAACGTGAGTAAAAATGGTGGTCTGTGAGCTTTATGTCTAATCCATATTGTTTGTTGACACTGAAAAGAAGGGAATACAGACTCACAACACCACTCTCTGTTGATGCAGCCCTTTTTTCTCAGTTCATGACAAGATTAATCGATGTAAATGTGTTAAAGTGATGTAAAGATTAAAGGTAAAACACTGTGTGAGGACTGTATCTGCTGTGAGAGCCTGAGCTCAGTGTTATTTGTGGATCTCACTCCTCCACAGCGTTACACAACTCACAGTGTTTTAATGTCGTTCTCCCACCGAGCGGTTCACCTCGGCCCACTCACCGCTCGCTGCAGCCCACTGCCCACTGAGAGCTGCACATCTGAGAGAGACACCATCTCACCGATAATCTGCTCCGTTCACTCAAATAACAAAATACAGCTTTGAGTTTAAAGTGACCCGAAACCTGGAAAAGATTACAGCAAAAAGCACTTCTTCATTAGCATTAGCTTAGCCAGCAGATAGCATCAACGCTAATGAGCTAATGAGTAATAGTTTTTCAGTGTAATCTCCTAAATTGAAAAAATGAGACCTTAAGACGTGATCTAGTCTTTATAATGAAGGATTTTAATAGATGAGAATGATCAGTCCACAGCAGGATTTTGTCCAATCACAGCTCACTTCAGGTAAAAAGGAGCGCTCCCATTGGTCGACACTGATGTCAACAACGAAGGAACAAGGAAATAAACCAAGGAAATGGGTTATTCTGTTGGAAATATGTCTTATTTTACAGAGAAACAGCTTAAAAAAGATAAAAATAGAGAAACGGGGAAATGAAACAAGGATAAAGAAAGATAAAAGTTTCAGGAAAGCGCTAAACACATTCATATTTTTTTTCTTCTCTTAATACCGACAGAAATATTACTCCAGACCAGTATTTTTAAGGAAATAACCCAAAAATTAAGTCGAATTTACAAAAGAATGGCTTCTAGAAGTGTTACTTTGATACAGAAATAATGTAACTATTGAGTTGTAATACATAAATGGATAACTAATCAAGAATTGAGTAAATGGTGTTCATTCATAAGAGTTTTTAGCCATCTTGTTTTTTTCTGCCTGCTCCAGTTTCCTCCTGAGACCCAGAGCGCTGTAATAAACTCATTCATCAGTTCATTTGAGTCAAACCTTTATCGATCCGTGTTCAGAGCTCTTCCCTCGACACAAAACACACTCTTCTCAGGTTTTATTATAGAAAGTCATTTATTACACAAACCAAAGCTAGTTTACAAATACGGTTCCAGTCGTGTGCGTCGAACAAACCCGCGTCGTATTTACAGACTTTTGCATACAGCTTGATTTTTTTTGTTTTGTTTTCCTGTTCACAAATTTAAAAATACAATAAAACAAAGAATAAAATGGATTTGTACATAATTATCAGCCAAATTTTATCTTTTCAAACCACAAATAAACAGAAAAACAGCACAAAGGCCGATTTGATTGACAGTTGGAAGCGACCAATCACGAGCGGAGATTATCTTTAAAAAAAAAAAAAGTCCCGGTAAAAGCACAAAAAAGTAGAATAAAACCTAAAGCGGACACAAAACCACCTCCTATTTTTAAATACTGATAGATTTTAAACATATTTCTCTTAAAAGCGGGAAATAAAAAGTATAAAATAAAAAAAACACATAAGAGTAGTTTCTGGAACAGGCTCCGCCCCCAAAGACGTCAAATCAGGACGAAGAAAGAAGAGGAGGAAGAGGAAGACTATTAGAGCCAATGTGACCAAATACAGTACAATTTTAGATCATACTTTTGTTTTGAAGCAGTTTAAGGCAAAAAACTGTCTTATTTTGAAATCTTCAAAAAGCAAAAATATAAGGAGAAAAAATGCCAATAGTAACCGCATTAATACTTTGTTTTTGACTAAAGAGCAGCTTAAGAGATGGAAATGAACACGTTAAAAGGCCACCATCAGTTAATATTGTTGTATAATGATCACATGACCAGGTCTGACCAATGGGCTCCGAGGCAGCTACATCATAATGGAGTATTTTTTAGCCGATCAAAAGCCCTATTTGTCAGTAAACTGTGCAATAGCTGTTCATTTTAAACAGTAAATCTGATCTTTTGCAGCAACAGTCGTTTCCAAAAGGCAGGTTCTGTCATTAACTTGTAAAATAATGGTGAGGTTTGTACATTCATCAGCTTAAAGGACAAGAAAACTAGAGTTATTAGGCTTTTTCACATTAACATCAGAAAAACGTTTGGTGTTAGACGCTGTACGGTAATTGAGTAAAGGGCATTGGTCAAAAGGGAATTTAAAACTTTAACACTGAACT
The DNA here is from genome assembly GCA_036850595.1 of Rhyacichthys aspro. Lineage (NCBI taxonomy): Eukaryota > Metazoa > Chordata > Actinopteri > Gobiiformes > Rhyacichthyidae > Rhyacichthys > Rhyacichthys aspro. The sequence continues at coordinate 23,284,439 of CM072154.1, read as the reverse complement.
AACTGTGGAGCTTAATCCTGTAACAAAATAAAGCACTTTAGGAGCGAATACTAACTTTCCAAACAGTAAAACAGGTTTCCATTTGCTTCATGCGTCTTTCAAATGACGCATTTTCAGACAAACCTCTGAATTTGTTGGTTTAAAGTCATTGTTGAGAGTGTATTTTAAATGACATTGGCTCAAATATTCTTCCACACTTCTCTGTCCACATTTTGAACTCATAAACCAGATTAATACACTACAGCATTAGGCCCATAATCGTCTTGTGTCTCATTGATGCAATAATCCAATCACATGAAACTAAAGAGTGTCTTTAAATGTGGATAACTTCAGATCCAGATCCACTCGAGTTAACGTCCCATGATCCTCGGGCTGTCGTCGTGACGTGATCCTCTCCACTTGTTCCGTCCTGGTTTGGAGTCGGGGGAAGACGAGCACCAGCCGTCGCCTCCAACGGACAGAGGTCAGAGGTCAGGGTGGGGTCAAAGGGATTCACTCAAATCCACCACTGAGATGCTCCGATAGGATTTACAGATTTAAACGTGATTTTAATTTAGAACTTAACTCCAAAATCACCCACAGAAACATAAACAGTGTTGACATTGGAGTTTGACACTGAGTTTAGAAATGATCGTGAACATCTGTCGTTTTTTAAAGGTTTTTAAGTCTCAGATGTCGTCCGTCCACACAACAACACAAACAGGTCTAGTTTTCATAAATCTGACTTCCTAAAAGGCCACACATTTTGGATTCTAAGTGAAAATACAGCAAATTTATGAATTGAAGGTGTGTTTGTGGATACATCCATAGAATAATCACCACATTCACAAATGAGAGTTAATATTCTAGCTGTAAAAGCCCTTGTCCGTCATTTTTAGCCTTAATTCAAGCTCCATTTACAATTCTTGAACAGCTGTGTCTCAGTGGCTTTGAGTGAATCCTCCTGTTTTAACCCCTCACAGCCTTCCTCCTCCTCTTCTTCTTCTTCGTCCCCTTCAGTTCAAACAGCCTTTAAACAGCGGTAGTTTCTTGTTTCTTGTCTCCCTCCCGTCCCTCGTTTCACCCCAAAAAAAGCCCTAACCCCGGGTCGAGCCCAGGTTTTAAAAACAGTCTGAATACAGCAGCGGCGGCTAAAGGCGGCTCCGTTTAAAGCAGCGCACATTTACTGTTCTTCTTGCCGCGGCGAGCCTGCAGCGCCGCCCTGGTGGCCATCTCGAACACCTCCCGCACGCCGTCCTTGGTTTTGGCCGAGCACTCCATGTAACCGAACGCCTGGATCCGATTGGCCATTTCTCTGCCTTCCTCCGGCTTCACTGGCTCCTGGAGAACGAAGGAGGAGGAGTTAGAGCCAGAGCAACACCAGTAATACTCATTCACTGTAGACACTAAAATATTACACAACGTTCAAACAGAAAATGAAGCAAATATACCCTCCTTATGTTGATTCTGAAAATGATACCAAACCAGAATTCAGTGGACCAAGATCACTTTTATTTAATGTATTTGAGAGAAAAACTGGACTTCTTCACAGCACTGTATATTCATTAAATTACATTATGCAATAAACAAACAGATCGGACTTGTTTTATAAGGTCTGCCTTTGATTTTTCCAATAATTTTGTCCCAAATATGGCACATCTCTTACAAAAAGTAGCATATATTTAATAATGATGTGTATTTTTTATTTTCTTATTCATCTTTTATAACATATTTAAGACTATTTCACATTAATTCTTCCAATTGTTTGTGTAGTGTTTGCTCTTGTGCCTATTTGTTGTTTTTTGTCATGCTTTTGTCAAATTAATTGCCCCTGGTGCGATTAATAAAGTCATCTTCATCTGTCTGAAGGTTTAAGTAGATGCAGGTTTATTAATAATTTACAATTGGTCTCATCCACGTTTATATATTTTAATTTTGTGCAAATCCAGTTTAATAAACCCAAATTATGTTTAAGCAGCACATGTTCAACTTTAAAACTAGTCCTAATGCTTTAACAACAGCCTAAACCTAAGTATTATGTTATAAATCTCCACTGAAGGTTGTGTCAGAGTCAGGTTAAAGACCCACCTGTTTCATCTTTGCCAGTTCTCTGCGCGTGTGCTCGTCGTTGCGCAGGTCTTTCTTGTTTCCGACGAGGATGATGGGGACGTTAGGACAGAAGTGTTTCACCTCCGGAGTCCACTTCTCAGGAATGTTTTCTGTCAAAGGACGAGAACACAATAGTTATTTTACACCGAATGCTGCAAACACCACAGATTGACAGGTTTTTAACACAAACGTAGCTTTAGTTGAGTTTTTTTTTAAGTGTCAGATTTAGTCAAAGCCTGAAGTGAACGAGACCACTTTCTGATCACTTTTCGTTGGGATATTGCAGTTTTTCTTAAATCTCACCTCGTCTCAAAAGGTGCAGGTATGAAACTTCAGAGTTTTATTTACACAAAGCTGAAAAGAAATCAATCAATCATTCTTAATTTGAGGTTTTTAGACCCAAAGAACAACATTTTGATGCCTTCTTTTCTGTCCAGGAGGCATTAAGCTGTACATTTCCAGCAACAGTTTTTGTCTAATCTTTTAATCTTTATAGTTTTGTATTGTTTATTCGGCAGTAACGCCCTCTCATCTGCTTTGTCTTGACATGTTCAGTATTTAGTGGTGTATTTTATAATAAAAGCTGAACTATAAATGCCACTAACAACATAAACCACCCACAGAAGCAACATGACGTCTTCCTTTTTCTCTTTAACCACAAATTGACAAAAGCTTCCCACACGAGCCTTGTCTGAGTTTATCAAGACACATCAGCGCCTTCAATAGACCAACATTTACAAAGCAATTAAAATTTAAAAAGAAGCTACAGCGAAGATAATGAGACTTGTATCGACAGAATGCGCTGTATTCAGCAAAAAAGGTGCTTAAACGCTGAATGTACACAGCTGTTCAGATAAAGACCGACAATAATGTGACATTTTCTTCTGTTTAATGGGGTTTAATTTATGTCCGACACTTTAATTATCTTGCTTTTTCCATAATAACTAGAGGAAAAGCATGACTCGTGGATTTATACTGATGGAAACTGCAGAGTCATGAACAGGATGAGCCTCAGAAATAACAATGACAAATGGAAACAGGACGACACAGGGTTTTATCACATTATCAGAGGTTTTTAAATCTGACGTCACTCCAGAAGCTGCTGGTCATTATCATTTATCAATTACTGTCTGGAACTGGTGCGTTTTATCTGCTGTGTTTATGAACGCATTCGTAAAAGTCCAATAAGAACATTTTATTTGACATAAAGCAGAAATAAATGTTAGTTGGTCTGGTGCACTCACCCAGACTGTCAGGGCTGTCTATGGAGAAACACATGAGGATGACGTCGGTGTCTGGATACGACAGAGGCCTGAGTCGGTCGTAGTCCTCCTGTCCCGCTGTGTCCCACAGAGCCAGCTCCACCTGAACGCCACAGAAGAACAAACATTTAATACTGTTCACAATGAAACAAGAGCTCAGCAGCATTTATCATTTACATACACCTAACCTGGCTGTTATATTTGAGATAAAACACACTTTTATAACAGTGTGTCCTAATCCTGTCCTAGAAGCACGTCTCTCCTGAGTTTGAGACTAAAAGAGGAAACAAAACCAGCTCAGGACGCCTGTTGAATCCTTCAGAGACCAGAGAAGATCCAGGAACAGGTCAGGACTCGTTCACTTCAGACACAAGAGTTTAGGACATGCTCGAGCTTTTCTCAGAATCTGGATGAAAACAAGGCTTTGAACAGGGCTCTAAATCTTTTACAGGTCAGCCATGTTTTACTTCACAAACGAAAAAAAAACAAGCCTGCAACGGTTTGTAATGACATCAAAAACAGACGCTTGGATATTTTGTGTTTACATTAGCAAATAAAAAAGGGAATTAAATTGTACACAAGATGATAAATGAAATATTAAAGCTATGGACACTTTAGCCACACTTTCTCCAGAGTTGAAAGGTTATATTGTTGTATCAGCTAAAGTCATATAAATTATCATAGAATTAAAATGTAAGTGGAAGCAGCCAAACTACATGAAATAGTGATATTTTGTGAACAGTTTTACAGTTGTACCATTTTCTTTTTATGCTTTTAAACTGTACTGTAGTAAAAAGTCACTAAACAGCCTCATGATCTTATTACTGTTTGCAATATATTTACTTTACTGACGTGTATTTAATAAAGCAACAACCTTTGAGGCTGAAATATGAACTCAACGCAGATATTTGTGCATTTGAAGCTCACACTGATCACAGCCACAGGACATTTATAACCAGATCATGACTCGTCAGAAACAACAGGAAACAACTCTGAAAACATTATTTTGACTCGATTTTAGTTTATTTTCCTTATTCGTTTCTAGTTTAATTACGTGGCTGGAATAATAATGGACAAAAGTAGAAGTTTAAAAAATGTCTTAGCTTTAAATTTAAAATAAACTATGCCTTTTGTCAATACTTCACTCAGTTTTTCCTCTCAACTGTAATTTATTGGGTTTTCTAATTTCTTGTAAAAATTGTTCAAATAGAGAATGAAATATTTACAGTTTATAGTGTGTTGTCTTCTGTTATAAAGACGATGGAGGGTAATGTTCTCACCTGTTTGCTGTCGACCTCGATGTCTGCGACGTAGTTCTCAAACACAGTTGGGACGTAGACCTCAGGAAACTGGTCTTTGCTGAAGACGATCAACAAACAGGTTTTACCACAGGCTCCATCTCCAACGATCACCAGCTTCTTACGGATGGCCGCCATCCCTGAGGAAGAGGAGGGGCAAGGGTTATAACGGGGAAATAAACCACTGAGATAAAGGAAGAATCAAAAAACTGGACGATATGGAAGAATAAGCATCACAATTCCACATAAACATCTGCAAATAAAACAAAGTACAGCTGTCTGAACACCTTGAAAATGTGGTTTATTTACAGTAAAAATCTAACTGACATTACTCAGCAGACAATAAAACAATGAGAATGTAAAGATATTTACGAGCGTTGGGGAAGTATGTAATGTTTCCAGTAAAGAGCTGACTGCTGCTGCTGGGCGTCAGAGGGAAGTGAAGAGGAGTAAACCGTGTTCAGTTATGAGTCACTCTGTGTTTCTACAGCTCACACCGTTACTGCTCAAGACAACATCGACAGACTGAATAAGAGTCAACGGTTTAAAGGCTCTAATGTCACCTGTTGTGCTTTTGCATCGAGTTTACCCATCTTCCTGTTACATAACGAGTTCAATACGTGACACAATGAGCCTCTAAGGAGAAGCAGAGATGTAAAACTGTAATATTTGATCTGACATTAGATCTGTGCTTGTGTCTAGTTCAATCCAAAGACATTTTATGTCACTGTCCATCTTTAAATTGACGTCTGGGGGAAGGGCACAGACCTCCAGTGTTTTATTGGAGCACATCATTGGTCTCAGAGCGAAGCCAGGGGCTTTTACGACCGGGACGCCGTTAACCTCTGAGTTATTACTGCCCCCGGTCTCTCCACAAAGATCCACTATTGTCACTGAGAAGGAACCATCTTTTCCCTTTTTCTGTCCACTGTTCTATTTTCACGCCATTGGTTTTTAACACTATTTCTTTTATCGAGGCTTTTCTAGCACATTTCCACCCTACAGTATATTTACATTTTGACTGGAATCCACCTAAAATTTCTTCATTATTTGTTTTTGTTGCTCAGATAGAGACACAACTGATAAAAGATGAAAACATGAGCAGAAATAATGTTACTGTACACTTGGGGCTGACTTCTTTCCCTGTTGTGAGTGAAAGTCTGCAGCGTCGCCCCAAAGACAAATGAGGTGCATTTAAATTGTTCTGAATAAAGCGACTGTTTATATTTAACCAACAAATACCACTTTTCCCCTTTAATCTATAACAGGAAACTGCTACTTCCATTTAAACTGGTCCCCTTTCAAAATAATGTATGAAAAATGAGTCATTCTAAATTGAGTGGGCGAGTTTTAATATTGTGTTCCCATTTTTAATCCAGTTCCTTCCTGATATTATGCAACTTGGGTCCATTCCTCCCTATTCCAGGTTTTTCCAAGATTCCTTCCAAACCAGTTCGATCCAAAACTGGCAGCCATCTTAAACCCCTCATTTCTCTGTTATAAAATTAACCTCTTATTGCTCCATTTCCATTTTTTCATCTAAACTCACCGAAGTAGAGAGAGGTGCTGAGAGCCTCCTATAAGTGGATCTCAAAGTAGGACAACGGTGTCAAAACCATTAGAGCGTCGGGTCTGTGACTTCAGGAAAAAGAAAGACAGAATCGGGGGCAGCCATAGCCTCGAGCTGTGGGCCACGGTTAATGTCTGAAACCAACGGCTGGCGGCGGAAAAGAGGAAGAAGTGCCCTCTTTTCACAATAACCCGGCCTGTAACACGAACGACGGAGCAACATATGATTAATGTGGATTATGTAAGGTTTCATTTGTGACCTTTTCCTTTGATTGGAAACATAAAACAGGTTCTAGACAAAACAAGATATTCATCAGAGCGACACAACAGGAAAACGGTCATTAGCATTGAGCCGGGACTGAACTGTCTGACCCTGAGTTCAAAGGAGCGGCCGATCCCAGAGACAGGACTGGAATTATAGGGAATATTTTTGGAAATTGACTCATTGAGGGAAACAACTATCAAATGAATTTTACTGTGAAGTTGGTTTTAAAAGTGTCTATTAAACCACCAAGAACAGAAACAAAGGGCACAGTCTCATCACAATAAAGACTAAAGTTAATAAATATACAGCTTTAAGAACAGTACAACAGGAGAATATAAACTACAATAGAGTGAGGTGCTATAACAATGACTGGGTTAAAATAACAAATGAGGACGTGTTTCCAAAACCAGATGATCCCAAGCAGAAAATACTTAGAAATTCATATTTTGTTAAATAATTGAAGTGAATAGAGACAGACTGCATTTACGCTTTAATTTTTTAAACTTTAGACTTTTTGTATATTTTTTCTTTTCATGGTTTCGTCAACAAACAAAAGTCATGTGATAAGATCCAAAAATGCTTCTTGGTCGAAATCACTTCAACAAAACATAATCCTGTTCCATTTGAGCTGTGTTTCCAAACATCAGACAGACTGAAGTAACCACAGCCTCCATCATCATCATCATCAGAGGCTGCTGTGCGTCCGACAGACTCCGTGTCCTACTCTTTTGTGATAACACGTTGTTTATGTGCCGTGTTTATCGCTGCAGCTGATCATAATCCAGGTGCGTCACAGGAAAGGCTAACACGTGTCCAGCTCCCACCTGTCACTCTGAATAAAGACCTGATCAATGTAACCTGACAAACAGGGGTTCACAGAATTAGGTTCAAACATTTAACAATAAATTAATACCTCTGTCCTTTACATGCAGTATATAACAATGTAAACATGTTGGTCATAAGATGCACATCATAACATTCATTTTCTATTATATCTTTAGAATAAATATCCAGTTAAATAAGCACATCCATTAAAGAATGTCTTGTTTTTGGATATTAACTCCCACAGCTCATTACGTAAGTGGACACATAAACACTACTATCTCTGTTGGTGTTAAAGAGAAAGCCTCAAACCTTTTCTTCTACAACTATTGTTAATGCAAGAAAAACCCGATCCAGGAAGTGAACACTGACGAGTTTAACATCATACCTCACCTTGTTTTACTCAAACCTGTTATTAACTTCACTCATGACTTTAACTGCCTTTAACCATCTAACTTTATCACAAAGAACCACCAGTCGAAGCACAATACTGTCGACTCACTCCTTTGTATTTGTGACAGTTCTTTTATTTGCTCAGTTGAGTGTTAAGCTCGCCCTCTCTCTTTTATTTCACAGTTTGTCGCTCTACAGTTGATGCATTATTAAAAAGCCTCGTCGTTCGCCTGATGACTCACGATGTAAACCCCGCGGTCGACAGCTGAAGCCTGTGAAAGCTGCTGTACTAAATGACAGCTGAGAGGCGACGGACGCCGCGGTGTTTGACAGAAACTTGGCCTGAGTTATACTTCCGACGCCTGATTAATCTCCCGAGGCAGCCAAATGTTTGAATAAACAGAAAAAACACGTTATACCACTCACAAATGATTCATTACACAAAATATCTCACTCATTACAGAGAGGTCATGGCCTTTTACTTCTGAAGCTTCTAAAACCTAAAGATATCCAGTTAAAATATACAGTTCAGCAATAAATAAGTGAATAACTAGTTCTAGTTTAGATTCTTATGGTTTTGAACCTGAGTAAGCTTGTGTTTGGACTCGAGTTATGAGATGAATGGAGAGTATGTGGTTTGACAACATTATCCACAGAGTAACTAATAATTAGCAGCAGTTTTCCTTTCTCCAAATGACATCTGTGTGAGTAACGTCAAAACTACAACCAAACAGAACTCCACCAACTTTCATATCACTGGTTATGTAAAACGTTGAAGTTTGGATAAACAACCAGAATGCATCATTACAACCTCAAGCAATGTTTAATCCAAATATTCAGGCTTTCAAACAATATACAACATCATTATCTATCTTTTTCCAGGCATTTTTTGTACACTTCAAAGCTGCAAAGCACTTAATCTTAATAAAAAAAAGTAAAATCCAGACATTTTCAGGTATTTAGGTCACCTGAGGGAGCCCTGATGTGCACCTACTGCAGAGACCCTTGGGCATGTTGGGAATTCCCAAAGAAACTCACACAAACACCATTTGGCCCAGAGCACATTTCCATCTGTACAACCCGTCACACTGAGGGACATTTCAGGACACTTTTTATAATAATATGGACCTTTTCTGTAAATTCATGGATCTATCATGCTGATAACACACCACCTCCTCTCCTCTGTCCATAGATACACAAGTTGTACTGCAGTTAAAAACTACCAAACCCCAAAAGTACCACAACGTAAAGAGAAGCTGAGAGGACAACTCCATGAAACAAAATGATTGGATATTGGACCATTTACAGCCAATTTTCCAATAACATTGACTTTTTTCATCTGTTAAAAATCCTCTAAATGGATAAAAACAACACCTTTGATCCCATTGGTCAGAATTGATGACATGAAATATTATGAGAGGCAGGAAAAGACGCACACAAAAGGCTTTGATGAGCATGAAACCCAAAAACAAACATCTTTTTGCACTAATAAGCATATTTCACTAATAAAAGCAATAGGGGCCAAGTTCTATTGAAGATTAGGGTCTCATAATACATCCGTCACTTTTCTATGTCAAAAATACACTCAGGTACTTTCAGATTACTCAAAATGTACTACATTACATCCACAATTTATCCATCTTCTAGTCTGTGTCCAACGAAAGGTCAATAGAAGACATCTTGATAATCTTCTTAAAATGGATGGACTGACACCAAGCCAAGAATCCAAAATACTCTAAAACATTCAGTAACTGTCCATAATCTTGATTAAAATGAGGCATTACCTTTTATAAAATATCCCAGCTTTAATAACTGACTGTACTTACCTTTATCATAACGTCTAATCTGCAAAAAGCCAATTAAAACGACTTAATTTTGTCAGTGCTGCAAAAACACATAGGTCTATATACATTATATGTTTTTTAGACTTCAAGATGCACAAAACATCACAAACCTGTTAAATTACATAAATTGTTCATCTTGTTTTCAAATTACAGAGAAGAAACGTGCAATACTGTTGACCACCCGAGCTTTGGTAAATGAAAAACTGCATTTCTAAACATTTCAATGGACTTAAATAGGGATAATACACTAGATCACTGTGAAATGCTATGCTAAAAGTGATATATAAGTAATGTACAAATGAATTTGCCTTACTAGAGTGACATTTTTGTTTTTTGTTGCTAATTAGTTTGAGTTTCCATACAACACTTAACTATAAGAATACAGCTGTACTTAGCCATGTTGTAAAAACTATGTAAAACCTAATTACCCCGAGGTATGTGGTTCCATTGCGTGTTTAGTTTAGGAGAGTCAAGTCAAACAGTGTTTTTAAAGGCTAATTATATAAATTATTGCATATTTCCATGACTTTCTAACTAAACCTATGCACAGATATGTAATGAGGCATATGTAAAAACCTAATTTTCCATAGGTTTGGCTTTCCGTGACGTGTAAAAGGGGTAAAAAGGGGGTTATTGAGGGAGTTTTTCACGGTGTAAAGTCAAAGATTGTTTTTAAGCGTTAGCCTCTGGGTGGGTCTCCAGAAACATGGCGTCATCACAGCGGCAACAGATGGCTGTGTGTCCGCAGTGAAAGAAAGGGTGTGTGGCCCCTCTCCAAACTCCCAACACCCACCGAAAACCAGCTCTACACCTCCTCAGCAACGACATTTCACAAAACAAACCAAGCCACAAGGAAAAAAGACAGGTTTTAACAGAGAAATAAGCCGTATTTTTGGGATAAAACTGTTGAGAAAGTGCTGTTAGAGCCGTTGAGGAAAAGAGCTTCATTGTTCGGCAACGGTTAGACCCCAATCTAAGCCACTTTAGGGTTAAATCTGACAGAATTACTAAAGTTTTTCTGGTAATTAATAAACGTAATGAAGAAACGAGAAGGGGTTTTGTCCGTGGAGGTGGATATAAGCGGAACAGAGCGGTTTTTCCTCGAGAAAACTGTGTTGCAAGTGCGGAAGCGGCGTTCATATTTAGGTCGGAGAGCTAACCGTTGCTTTAGCTTCGAGTTAGCACGGCCTCCTCGCGCAGCGGATAACTTCACAAAAATACACCTCCTCGCGTCAAAACTACGAAATAAAACGAGCCAGTCGAGTGAGAAGCGTGTGAAGGTGTAGTAGAAGTAGTTTACCTGTAGTTTATGTGAGCAGAAGGTAGGTTTTTGGCAGGGTTTCGCCGGAGAACTGTCGCTTCCTCTCGGTCTGTGTCTGATACAATGAATTAGCTTTGACACGGGAGCGCGCGGCTGGGGGAGGGGTGGCGGGCACGAGCGCAGAGCCACGCCTGCGCGGGCACGACGCACATTCAAGGTTTTACCAAAGACTCAGTGGAAATGTGGAAAAAAATGTATAAACAATGGTTATTTTTGGATGTATTGACGTCTGATTTAATGGACGTTACATAATAGAAAATAAAAACAGTAGGAGATTGGGAGTGTTGTGTAAGTTTGATTGTTTACTCAAAATATTACCACATTTATACGCAGCATTTGCCCCCTGTCATCCACTTTACCCCACAATGTGTCCATCTTCTAGTTTTTGTCCTGTAAAATGTGAATATAAGACTTACACAGTTTAATAATCTACTTAAAATGGATGGACTGACACCGGGTAAAGAATCCAAAATACTCTAAAGAAGGTGGGCAAGTATTTTTCTCCAAGGGCCACGTTAGAACCTGGGACTCTTGTGGACAAAAACACATATTGTTCAAAGTTTAAACTATAAGCAAAAATATGTGAATTGTATGCCACCATCACAGCTTCATCATCTTCTGTTTTAGATCCACTCTTCATTTTGTTCTAAAACCAATCCTGGCTCAACATGTTATTAACACTTGAGAAAATGACTCAAACACTAATGATAAACAAGGCCTGAACCAAGGAATCTGACTTCATCCTCGACGTTTACCAGGAACATAATACACTTTTAACGATCCCGTTTGTATTAAGTCCTGTACATGGTCCACACTCTTGGATTAATCCCTTTTCTGACACAAGGTCTGCTCTAAAGCTTTGAGAAACGATCCATAATCCTGATTAAGATGAGCTATTCTCTCTTAAACAATATCCCAGCTTTAATAACCAACTGTATTTACCTTTGTCATAATGTCTAAACGGCAAAAAAGCCAAATAACTTAACTTAAGAGTTGAGTATTTTTTTTAAAAGGGCGTCTATGACATTCTGAGGTATTGGTGTTTCTCTCATTTTAGTGAAAGTAATAATCAGTCTGAAGAACAAATATTCAGTGTGACATTTGCCACAAAAACATGCTCTAATAAAAGAACATTAAAAATATAAAGAAATATAAGATGCATAAATAAATGAACAATATAGTAAAAAGAGCACTCTATAAATATATTTGTAATGGGATTCCAGGGGAAACACAAAGCTACACATGTGAGTTGGGGCTCAGTCTACCACTAATGGAAACTGAATATCTACATTTGTGCATGGTTATAGTTTCTGTGTGCATTGTTATTAAAATAAAGGTGATATCTTTGCTGAATATTGTAATAATGACATGACTTTTAATTGAATTCTTTAAATAAATTGATAAATACATGGCTACAGAATAAAGTCTATGGGTCATATGGCTATTTTTTGGTTAAATATATAAATATAAAGGGGTTGGGGCTAGTATTTATATATCTGTAACTTATAAGCACACGTCCAGTTTGGAGAAGCAGACGGGAGCAATGAAACAAGCTTTGTGCTACGTCTGACTCACTTTAAGATTTAGGATCAGGTTGTCCTTTAAATGGCTAAATATTGGAATACATGAAATTTAAAACACTATACTTACTTTACTTTAAGTTTGAGACAAGTAGACACAAATAATATAAAAATAATAAAATACATAGCTAATAGTATCAGGAAATAGCACAGATTTAGAAGAAATTTTGCCAAAGAAGCTGTTTTATCCATTATAAACTGGTCTGATGTGCGTTTGTTCAAGCTCTAAACAAAAGTCAGATAATTATATTCACACAAAAAAGGCTGGAATTATTATAACACTTTGTCATTTTTAAATAAATAAAGTCTAAATGTCCTCAACATTCATCCATTTCCCTCAGAAAGTGGGGCTGGAGCTGTTTGAAGTAGTTTGCTGAACTTTCTGATCAGTTTTTTGGTGAAAACAGATTTAGCCCCGGTCCATAAATGGAGTCGGTGCGCCCCCTGCTGGACATTTAAGATACAACATACGCCTGCTTTTCCAATACATTTTATTCATTTTCATTTATAAAACAAATTCTGTCACATATTCTTTGACTATATGTTGTTCAATTTGTAATGTTTATGTAAAATTTAAATATAAAGTGAGCTAACTGAGAAGATTTATGTTGAATTTATTTTTAAAAGCTACTTTCTGTCCAATTTTTAGTTTGTGTTGTTTACTGATGAGTTGGGTTTGACACTCTTGCTCTAAACCCTTTGGCGATAGCTGACTTTTTACTGCGACAGAGCTGTGCATAATGAATTTGATCCAAAAAAAATCCCACTTGAGCTTGTGACATTTGAAAGTGTGTGATGTGAAGTTCATAAATGAAGTGTCAGAAGCTCCTCGCTCTGATCTCAGCTGAGATTATTGTCTGTGGTGAGTTTAATGAACACAGACGGGTGGGAAATGGGACGTTCGGGGATTGGACCGTGGCCGTTATGAGACGAGACGACTCTAAAGATGACCTTTTTAAACCAGAGTGAGTTCAGATTCAGTTACTCAGCTGTGTCGTTATCATACGTCTGTGTCATTTTAGAGCAAAGTGGGGCCGCGATAGTTAATAAGAATGATTTCAGAGGCAAAGACTGTGATATTTGGAAGCTTTTATTAAATTTTGAATGTGATATATCATCTTCATTTGAGTCTTGCAACAGTTATCCTTAAAATTAATTTCCTCCTTTTATGGAATTAGTTGGATTTGAACAGGTTTTAGATGGATTTGAACAGGTTTTAGATGGATTTGAACAGGTTTAGATGGATTTGAACAGGTTTTAGATGGATTTGAACAGGTTTTAGATGGATTTGAACAGGTTTTAGATGGATTTGAACAGGTTTAGATGGATTTGAACAGGTTTAGATGGATTTGAACAGGTTTTAGATGGATTTGAACAGGTTTTAGATGGATTTGAACAGGTTTAGATGGATTTGAACAGGTTTTAGATGGATTTGAACAGGGTTTAGATGGATTTGAACAGGTTTTAGATGGATTTGAACAGGATTTAGATGGATTTGAACAGGGTTTAGATGGATTTGAACAGGTTTTAGTTGGATTTGAACAGGTTTTAGTAATATTTTAAATGGATTTAGTTGGATTTGAACAGGTTATAGATGGATTTGACCAGGTTTTAGATGGATTTGAACAGGTTTTAGATGGATTTGAACAGGTTTTAGATGGATTTGAACAGGGTTTAGATGGATTTGAACAGGTTTTAGATGGATTTGAACAGGTTTTAGATGGATTTGAACAGGTTTTAGATGGATTTGAACAGGGTTTAGATGGATTTGAACAGGTTTTAGATGGATTTGAACAGGTTTTAGATGGATTTGAACAGGTTTTAGATGGATTTGAACAGGTTTTAGATGGATTTGAACAGGTTTTAGATGGATTTGAACAGGGTTTAGATGGATTTGAACAGGTTTTAGATGGATTTGAACAGGTTTTAGATGGATTTGAACAGGTATATATTTATTTTTCATGAAATAAATATGTTGCATTATTTTAAGAAATACAAAACAAATACAAAACAAAAAAACGTTTATTCACGTGTATTATTTCTATGTATTGATATAGGTTTATGCATTGTTTATACAACATTTTAAATCAAAATTATTCTGATAGAAAAAAATTAAATATTGGAGGTGCTCGATGGCATTTCCTTAGTTTTTTACTGAGGCTCGATTGAATCAACTGTCCTTCAATATTCTGCTGACAGTGTTATTGTGGCTCATAAACTCTGAACCCTTTTAGCCCCAGTGCCTTTGTTTGAGCTGGAGTTACCCCACTTTTCTGAGCAACGTCCATGAAATGCCCTTCTGTAAAAATCTGAGTTTTCTTTCTGTGACTGGACTCCACCCGCTTCTTGAAACGAGGCCTCGATCTTAAAAACAGCCCCACTTCTATCTGTAAAACAAACATCTGCTTCATCTTTGAAAAACAACTTCCACCACAAACAGTTTACACCCATTTCGTTATTTATTTAGAAAGAGAGGAGAAACAGACATAGAAGCAGTGGACAGAGCTCTGCGAGAAAGTCCAGACAGAAAAGTAAGGTCTACGAGAAGGATTCGAGGGTTCTGAGTGTCTCTGATTCGCCCCGAAACTAACATCAACACCGACCGAGAGCTGTACAGTCCGTTTCCTCCGAGCCTCGACGAGAGCCGCCGTCTGTTTATCCGACACAGTTTTTTTTTGGGGATTCTCTCTCATTTTCGTTACGATCTCGAAGGCGCGTCCTCGAAGCTGATGATGCTAGACTCGGGGGCGGAGCCTGAAGGTGGCGCCGAGCTGCTCTGAGACACAGAGGAGGACGGGACGGGTCCGGAGGAAGAGGAGGAGGAGGAAGGAGGGAGGAGAGGCTGGGAGTGGGTCCGCACTTCGTCCTCGTCGTCGTCCTCTTCGTCGTCCATGCTGGGCCACGCCGACTGGTCCTCCACGCGCTTCAGACGCTCGTTCAACGCTTTCAGGGCCAGTTGTCTGAAGGAAAAAGGAAATTAGAGGTTTGTTAAAGGAAAATGAAGAAGAGAAAGAGGAATATATTTGTCGTTTTATGATCAGACATTTAAAGCTGTGATACAAAACCTACTCTGCCTTTTGTTTACATCAGAACAAATGTATGAAAATGAGTAATTTTGTGGATTATTAACGTATAGAGCTGCTTTAATTACGATAGAAATAGATGTTGTCCGCTTATAAACGAGGCTGGTATCATTAAACAGTGAGTTCATTAAGAGTTAAAAAGTCACAGCTGATATAAATGTATTAATTTGACTTATTTGACCTTAATTTATCAAACACGATGTGGCCTTGAGGCTCCCGCAGGAATAAATAACCTACATACAACTGAACACAGGCAAAAATACACAAAACAACACAGAACAAGTGTGTAACAAGAGAGAAACAAAGGAAAATGAGGTCAGCTGAGTCTAAAAAGGATGGAGAGAAGTCATTGAAGTCATCTCTTCTGTCTCTGTTTGTATCCTCTGACTGTTTTTCACTGCGAAGAAACAAAAGACGAGACGGGCCTGGTTTTCTGGAGAGTTTTAGGACTGACGACAGCTACTGGAAACTTCTCGAGCCTTTCTCTGGTGAAAAAAGTGTCTGCGTTATCGTCTCCTCATTAACTCTCTCCTGAGTCTGCACCGAGCTCTCCTCACGACAATTAAAAAACGACTGACGAAAAATCAACGCAGCGGACTCTTAATGCATCGTTTCAGTTCACAGAATCCAGAGTTTAAATGTTATAATCTTGGTTCATTTGGAGTCAGCGGTGGGTTTCAATGTGTGGAAAACACCGCACTAGTCGTCGTTTTACCTTCACGTTGTGTCTGGAAACGTGGAGCTTTTAAACACACTTCGAAAAGCTCTGTGAATTCCACTGAACCACAGCAAAGACACGGATCTGCCGGCCCCTGAGCAGGTTTAAGGTGTGAGATTAAAGGTGTGTTCAGGCTTGTAACGTTAAAAACAGACTCTGGTTCACTTTGATAAGGATCTCAGAGCAAACAAACCTGCTCCGAGACCCAGAGACGTCATCTTCCACAGAGGTTAGCTTTTAATTTCCTTCTAATCAGACCAATGTTTTATTTTGACATGTTTCGACTGATAAACCTCCTCCGGTCTTTGTGGCAGGACGCTGCAGGAAGGTGTCAAAAAACATGGGTCTAATTAGAAGAAATTAAAAGCTCAAAGACCAACTCTGTTCACCGTCTAAACGAGCCCAAACTGGAAGAGCCTCGTAAAGTGGTGACACAACTTTTGGCTTTTCTCCCTGTGGCTGGAAACACTGCCAACAAAAACAACTGGGTGACAAAATAAAATTCTAGCTGAACCTCTGCTTCGTGCTTCATGCAATCACCTCCAGGTTTTCATCCAAAGAACCTAAAGACAGTCAGATTAACCTCATTTACAAACTTCTACAAGTCTGAAAGCTCATATCAACATCTGTTTCTGCTTCAAGCTCCAGCTCTGAATTAAAATCAAAGACATTCTTTTAGTAAGTTTTATCAAAAAGGAGCAGAAGTCGTCGTTCAGATGTAAGAAAACCGCTGCAGCTTTGACAGATATCAACAAAACGCTACGAAAACCCTCAAATCTAAACACGGTGAATTAAAAACTCCCTCAAAACCAGTTTGTTGGGTGTTTGTTGAAATGTGGATCATGTGAATCAAGATTCCCTTCAGGCTTTTTCTGAGAAACACACACCACTCTGACATCTCTTCTCATCGTAACCAGTTTAGTCAAGTCTATTCCTTCAAAGATGAGATTTGGGAAAAGGCTGGTGAGTATTCGGAGCCTGTTCTGTTATAAAAGCGTCTGTACTGAAGGATCGTGTGTCACGGAGCTGAATAAAACCGACAGACGTTTATTGAAGCGGACAACGAAGAGAAAACGATCGGTGACAGCAGCTGGAAAGTGACAGAATGAGCCTCACAAAACATCTCAGCAGAGTCTAAAATAAACACAGAGTTTACAGACTTACATTAAGGCTTTGAGCGGTTGATTAATCGAATAAAATGTAATGAATCGAAGTTAAACTGAGTGGATTTTCTGTTGAACGCACCACAGCTCCACTTCTGAACAGTTTAGTAAGAAACACAGAAACAAAAGCATTGAATTTATTTATTGTGCTGTTTCTCTGAGTAAAATAAAAATAGTAAGAGCTGGATTAGACACTTCTCTGTTTTATCTCTCTCCAAATAAGCACTGGACAAAACTGATAATAAAATCCTTGATAATAAAAACCAGATGATGTCTTATGGTGTATTTTTTTATGTAATTACAAAAAAAAAATCACTTTCTTGTTTTTGTTTGGACTCTTAGCTTTAAAGTGTTATCAGGACTCTCTTAAATTGTCAGTTTTGTTATAAATATTGTACCAATCTTATATCCTGTCTCCTTTTGTCCAATGGTCAAACAGCTCCTTAAATAGACGATCTGTTTCCTTTCAGGACACTTCCACGGGTCACAAGGTCAGAAGCAACTATTATTGGATTGCATTTGTGTCACGTTGTCAGTTTTATTAATGTTATTATTATTGTTAACTTAAAAGGGTTTTTTTGGGGCCATTGTTTGTTTAAAATTAGGGAATACAGAAGATAATTGATGGGTTTTGTCTTAAAAGTTTTTTACTGTTTCATTTAGTTTTTCAGTGTAATCTCCTAAAGTTTATTGTAACAGGAATCATCTGAAAAAATGAGACCTTAAGACGTGATCTAGTCTTTATAATGAAGGATTTTAATAGATGAGAATGATCAGTCCACAGCAGGATTTTGTCCAATCACAGCTCACTTCAGGTAAAAAGGAGCGCTCCCATTGGTCGACACTGATGTCAACAACGAAGGAACAAGGAAATAAACCAAGGAAATGGGTTATTCTGTTGAAAATATGTCTTATTTTACAGAGAAACAGCTCAAAAAAGATAAAAATAGAGAAACAGGAGCAAATGAAACATGGATAAATGTTGTTAATGAGATAATTCCAGGATCACTACAGTCTACAACAATAAACTCCAAAGATAAAAGTTTCAGGTCAGCTCTAAACTATGATTTAATGTAACGTATTAGTATTTTGTGGTGAAAAATTGGTCCTGTTCGACCTTTTTTTAAATAAAAGAAGCAGGAAAGGTCACTACGTCGCTGTTGGAGGAGAGACCAGGACAAAAAACTAATTCAGATCGACACAATTACACCTAAAGCCAAACTCACCTCCGTCTCTCTGCGTCCTGGGGGTCCGTCCCTGGAAGGCTGATGGTGATGGAGGACGGCGCTCCCACGTCGTACCTCTTCACCATCTTCCTGCAGACTTTTATTTTGACGAGCGCGGCGTGCACCAGTCCGGCCAGCAGCCCCACGGCCGGCTGCAGCGCCTCGGGGAAGAAACTGGCGAAGGCGAAGTGGTCCGACATGTCCCCGCGGCCCCGGCTGTGCCTCTGGTAGAACCGCAGGTAAACCCAGCCGGACAGAGCGCCGTAGCTGTAGGCGGCCAGAGGGGCGGCGCTGTCCAGGAGCCCGGACAGACGCAGCAGAGCCAGGAGCAGCAGGACGAGGGCCGGGGCCGCCTTTAGTCTCACCTGGAGGGAATACACAGGGACATGAGTGGACGTCTGTGGGAGTTTATTGGTTGGGAATTTACTGTGTTTGGACAAATATTATTGGAAAGAGTTTGTTTTTATGTAATTATGACATTAACAATTTAAATGGACCAAAAAGAGACCATAGAAAAACATTCAGTGAGTGATTATATTAATTCCAGTCTTGGCCGAATATCTACTTTTCATTTTTGATGTCTATTTTTTTAATAACATATTTAAGACCATTATTTTTCATATATTTATTTATTCTATTATATCAATATTTTCTTCCAATTGTGTGTTTAGTGTTGTTTGCTCTTCTGCCTGTTTGCTGTTTGTTGTCATTTCTGTTTGTTTGCAGCTCAAATTAATTGCCACTGGTGGGATTAATAAAGTCGCCTCCAAAAGTCTCCAATAAAACCAGAAAAAGTCGGTAGATTTGTCACTTTTTTAAAAAACTCTAGAGGAGTAATGAAAAAGTGCTAATGACAGAACATCCATAATGGCTTTAACCAAGGTGTAAATGACCAAAATAGCGTTACTATAGAAATGAAAAGGAAAAATAGGCCTAAAAATAATGAAAATACCATAAAAAGAACAAAACTCTTACAAAAAAATGACCAAACTATACAAAACCAGGCCAGGAAGTTTCTTGAAATGTGGGTCCCATGATAAAAATCTTGGGAAACACTTGTATTTCCCGTTCGGATCTTAAATAACTCTGACCTGACGTCCTGGACTAAAACGCAAACGCTACAAAAACCCAAACCAGAAGCTCCCGGTTGAACAGAAACCTGACGCAGCGTTGTGTCGAGAGCTGCCAGTTCCCACCATTCATCGACTCAGAGACAGGTCTGGGAACAAAGGCTGAGCAGGAGCCAGCAGCAGACACTGACTTCACCAAAACCTGCTCCGCTCAGACACAAACTAACACCGTTTTATCACAGAACGACTCAGAGGACATTAATACGTTCAATAATTAACACAGTCTGCAAGAAAACAGCCTGAAGTTTGTATATATTATGAAGTAATTTTTCATCCAACGCTCATATGACCCTCTATTACACTCAGGTCAAACTCAAGGCGCGGGGGCCAAATGCGGCCCTTTGCAATGTTTTATGTGGCCCTTCAATACATTTTATATTTTTGACACTAGGTTTTAATTGGATTTGAACAACACATTTAGATGGATTTGAATCTGTTCATATCCAATGACAACCTGTTCAAATCTGATCAAAACCTGTTCAAATTCAACTAAAACCTGTTCAAATCCATCAAAAGCCTGTTCAAATTCAATTAAAACCTGTTCAAATTCAACTAAAACCTGTTCAAATCCATCAAAAACCTGTTCAAATACAACTAAAACCTGTTCAAATCCATCAAAAACCTGTTCAAATTCAATTAAAACCTGTTCAAATCCATCTAAAACCTGTTCAAATCCATCAAAAACCTGTTCAAATACAACTAAAACCTGTTCAAATTCAACTAAAACCTGTTCAAATCCATCTAAAACCTGTTGAAATCCAACTAAAACCTGTTCAAATCTGACAAAACAACAAAAGCTTCCATCACCATCTTCGGCCCCTGAAAGGATTCTTATTCATTTTTGCGGCCCCTCACCACTTAACAATATAGCGTTTATACTACCCCTAAACCAGTTGACATTTCTTTTTTTCCCTTTGTTTAAACGCGAGGGACATCCATTAACAGCTTGAAAAAGGACAAAAATACTTTACACTGTCTAATAATTGAGGTAAATTGTATAACCAGGTGTTGGAATAAACTCAAACTTGTTGATGAGACCAAATGAATCGACCTGTGACACCTGTAGAAAATATGTTTAAAGCCACGACTTAATTGACAGTAGAGACTAATTAAGTAGAGTTATCTGTAATTAACCTTTATAACAACCCGAGTATTCACACGCGACACATTTACCTGGAAATTAAAGGCATTTAAAGTGTTCAGTTCAGTTTGGTGTAAAAATCCTGATTTATTTTAAGTTGAGCTGGATGTTTAAAAATGAGATTGTGTGGGAATGACTATTAAGTTTATTAATGTGTGATTAACTGTGGCCATCTCTTTTGTTTGGATCTGTATGGCCAGGGCAAAATAGTATATGACACTTTATATTCATTTATTATTTAGCTCTGGCTGTAGTCCTGGGTTTAGTCCAAGCAGTCGAACATAAATAGTATCAGGAATGAAATTAGAACCATGATTTATGTCGTTTTGAATCAGTTTTAAAACCCCGCTCACCTGTGGCACCCTCAGCACCGTCGTGTCCCCCATCGTCTGCTTCAGCGCCACCAGGACTCCTCCCAGAAACCCGGCGGCTCCGTGGACCCTCACCGCGAACAGGAAGTCCAGGTCGAAGGTGGCGACGTAGGTGAGCAGATACGACAGCCCCGCCAGCAACCCCGCCGAGACGTTGACCACGGCGAAGAAGATGAGCAGCTCCAGGGCTCCCCACAGCGGCTCCAGCAGACGTCCACAAGCCATGACCGTCCCCACGTTGGCCGCCACGCCCCACACGTGCTGCTCCACCACGCCATGCGTCACCAGCGTCCACACCCAGAAGTTCGGAGGGAATAAGTAACCCGGAGTCACCCCTAACGCGTAGCCGGTGTCCACGGCAAACGACAGGAGGTAAAGCAGGACTACGACGGCGCTGATGGACTTTACGACAACGCTAGTGCTGGCTAGAGCTGCCAGAAAGTGCTGTCTGGCAACGGGGAGGTAACGATTCATGGTGAACGCTGAAAAATCTGGAAATCAAACTGGTTTCTTGCTGCTGTGGTGGGGTTTCGGTGAAGGATTAACAGCAATTCAGAGAAACAGAGACACCTATGAGTCCTGGCAACATCACTTCTTTAGGCGTCTTCATCTGGAAAGCTGCACAAAGAGGCATATTTAATTAAAAAACAATCATGTCTCATGTATTATTTGTGGTAACATCAATAGTTGGACATTAGACCACTCTTGGAAACAATCAAAGAGTCAAAGATGTTGGAAAAGCAAACAACAAGCCTGATCCTTTCAATCAAACAAGCAACAAACTTCACAGATAAGCTTCAAAGTGTGATAGATAACAACATAATTACCTTTTGTTGAAGCTTGCGACCTTCAGACATTGGTAAAGGCTTATAAATGAACGCAGGTTTGAGTTGTAATGAGCAGAAGCAGTCCGTATGTAAATCCTTCCTCAAACTGCCAACTTCTGCACTGGCTTAGTTAGCTCATAAACACATTAGCGCTAGCGTTACGAGCAAATTTAGGAGTTTGTTTAAAAGGCAAAACAGTGTCGGATAAAAAAATGTAGCTGGTTAGTTTATAAGAGTAAAACCTTATTGATTATTTCAGTCCAAAAGCTCCATTTCCAGTGTGTGCGTTGTCTCGGCCCAGCGTTTCCAAAGCGAGCCCGAGGATCTCCCGTAGCTCGCAACAGGCCTCCAAAACAAAGCTAAAAACGTCCCAAAAACGCCCTTAAATGACGTACACTTCAAACAAAATCGTTACTAGCTCAGCCCCATTCGTTTAGTTTAATGTTCGAGCGGATTTATTGAGAAACGAGGCGCAGAAAATGGTTTTAATCGCGGCAGACACTCCTCAGCTCCAGGAACAGCAGTGAGAGCTCCAGACCTGCGCCGCCTGCCAGCGTCATCAGCGAACGGCAGGAGCACGTCGAGTCACGCAGCGCTCACGCAGCAGCGGTGCATTCTGGGAGAGCGAGTTCTTTAACGGAAGCGAAAATAAAATAAAAAAAAATAAAATAAAATAAAATCATTTAAAAGTGTAACGTTTAAAATGTGTATAATATAGTCAATAACAAACATTTAAAGCTAAATTAAAAACAGTGGATGGAGCCATTTCAGTTCAATTACTTCCTGTGTTCTCTTTTAACTACAGCTCAGAGTGTACAAACTGAGCACTGCTGGACTTTCATATTTCATTTTGAGCACACATTCTCACTGAAGGTTTAGGGCATTTATAAACTAATTTATGAAGTAAACGGATTTTATTTCAAGTTTTGTGAAAGTTAAATCAGCCCCTTTCCTATTGTGTTCGCCCAGAGACATACATGTGGAAGTATACTGAAAAAATAATTTTTTATTTAACTAATACAGGAAGGTGCAAACAATAAAAAATAACTTTAAAAAGAATGAAGTTATTAGTTAATTATGTTTCTTTCATAAAATATTCAACATTTATAGCCTACTTTGTTATAACCACTAAGAACTTAGTAGATGTTACCATGTTATAGAGCTGCAAAAAGTGCTGCAAAACTAAAAAAAAATTAAATTACACCATTATGTGTTTGTTAAAATAAATGAACGTTTAAAAAACCCCTTTGTAAGGTTGTTTAAAATTGGCCTGTGGTGGATTCACTTACAATAAACCCAACTCTAATGACTCCACTAAAAACATGATGAGATATATAGAGCTTATAGAGGCTCAATGTGTACTACCTCTAAATGCAACGTTAAACCAAACCCAAAAATGAACCAGCAAAAGTGTGATATTGAACAGTTTCTCTTTATTTACAAACTTCAAAAAAATGATCCAAAAGTAAGATCTGAGACATCATCCATCGACACAACAAACAGGTTTTGATTCTAGCCTTTTCTCAGAGACAGCAGCTCTCCTCGGGCAAAAATTCAAATGGAATCAGACGCTCGGCTCGTGTAAATAAATATGTAAATTCAAGTAGAGAGCCGTCGGATACAAGAGCGTTTGGTCAGTTCAAGGCTGAGCTGGAGACAGTCGCTCGTCGGCCGTCGAAGGATGACTTACACAGACGTTTCTGATATGCAAATGAAAAACACAGACGATACAAAAGCACTTGTCGTCACATCGTTATTCTCGACCGGTTGGAGCTTCGTTTACATGCAGCAAAACTACCATCTAGACTCAATAAAGAAAACACAAAGCTAGGACAGTCAAAGATCTTTGAATACGTTTTTTTTTTAAATTTTTTATAAGCATTAGCGAATCAGATAAAACTGAGAATAGGATGTGATGTGACTTTTAATATTCTTAAAGAGAAATGGAACCAAAACAGAGACCTAAATGTGTTTTGATACAAAGGTATTGACTGGAATTAGCATGCTAGCCACTTAGCATTAGCCAGATCTGTGTTGTATTAAAACTTTTGGCTGAAAAGGTGTTGTGACCATAGATAGTAAAAGGAAAGTGGACCAATAAACAGCGATATAAGCTTTTATATACTAACAATAGAGAAATATTTTTTTAAAAAAGTCCGGGAAGTGTTAAAAAGATAGCTGTAGCTACTTCATATGATGCTAAAGCGCCAGTATATTTTTGTTTTTTAGCTTTGAGCAGGGTTTTCGTGTCATATTCAGTGTTAGCTTTCTCCAATTTGAAGATGAATGCTAATAAATGCTAAAATAAAGCTTTAGCTAACATACTAGATTATTATAACGTATGCTAATGATCACCGTATGCTAAAGTCATCCATTTTTAGACTTAAACAGGTGTCACTTCCACACAGACTTATCCCTTGGTCCATTAACTGTACTGTCTATGTCCACAACAGATCTAGAGTCATATATAGCGGTGTTTTCATGAGTTTTTAGCAGAAAAGACAGCATTAATCAAAGTGTGATCCATTGGTCCACATTTCTTTACAAAATCAAGCTTTGAGTCCGGCCGAGCAGATTGTCACATGAAAACTCGAACAAAGACAAAAAATAAATCACACAATACAGAGCCATTTCGTAACAACAAACGTAACAAAACCAAGAAATTCTTACAAACAAATGAAGCGAGACATATTAATCAGACCCAGAATAATTGTACAAAAAATACAAAAAAATGAATAAATATGCACCGTTATAAATAAATTAATTTGGTGAATTCAAAACATTTGTAAAAAGAGGAAAACTTAAGTAAATTAACAGCGGTTTATGAAGAACATGGAAGAGAAAATGGATTGATTCAATTTAACTTTTTTTTTAACCTGCCATTTTGGATTTTTCCCATTTTCTTTGTTTTTAAACAAAGACAGCTTCAATAAAAACAGACCTTAAGGACTTTAAATAAACTGGATTTGGTTGAGTTTTCCCAGTTTTAAACCAAACTAGTGAGATTTACAGTGTCGATTAATGTACAGTGACAGATATGTATCAATAAACTGAAATTCTGCTCAATTCTTTTCAGATTTTATTTGGTCTCTTGTGCTTGTTTCTTTCTCTTTCTCTTTTTTGTGATTGTTTTTTTTTGGACAAAGCTACATCTTGTCGCAAAAATGAGTTTGGTTCACGATCTTTTTACACAAAATGAGATGAGACGATGATGTAAAAAACAGCAGAGCGAGTAAAAGCTGGCTCAAGACTTGATTAAAGAGAAGTTACGGACCGTTTAAAGTGGAGTTTTATGAGGTATTTGTGGACAGAGAGTGTTGTTCAGACAGACATTTTAACTTGTTCAAGAGTATGTTGCACTAAAGACGTTGTTATTGCACCAAAGGCAACCGTTTTTGGAGTATTTCAGAAAAGAACCATAACTGTGAACTCTGCAGAGAAAAAGACTATGTTTGCATTTGTTATGATCCTCAAATACATAAATAAATGCAAAATAGTGGATTTTTATTGTTTTCGAGCAACAACAGCCATTTTTCATTTGCTGGGATTGATTTATTGACGCAGCTTATAGAGA
Source organism: Rhyacichthys aspro (assembly GCA_036850595.1). NCBI lineage: Eukaryota > Metazoa > Chordata > Actinopteri > Gobiiformes > Rhyacichthyidae > Rhyacichthys > Rhyacichthys aspro. The sequence goes on along the minus strand of CM072154.1, from coordinate 23,258,764 downwards.
TTTAAATATAGTTCTCCTTTTAAAATCGTGCACTTTACTAAAAACTCATATTTAATTTTAACTCTTGGGATTAAACAATAACAGAAGAAGTAAAGGGCACTTATTTTCAGAACATGTCCAAATGCGAATCCAGATGTTTTAAAGACTAATTTCACCTGTGAACTCAAGGTATGTATTACCAAGATTCTAAATAATAACTCATATAATTGTTTTATTAACAATTCAACCTGATGTCCTGGATGCAAGATCTGGCCCATAGTCTCATTTTTTTTCACTCAAAGTAAAACAAAGAGGCTAAAATTGTTGGTTTGCCTTTTGTTGACTTTTTTATGGCGTTAATTCAAATTTTTCTGACACCATTACCAGTGCAACACCTTGAAGTCCTTTCATTTCACTAATTATCCACAAATACCTCATACAATCCCATTTTAAAACTCCCAAACTCTCGCTTTTTAACAAGACACATTTCTCAACTAAATTATCTTTTTTCCTTTTGCAACCCTTTAAAGAAAACACAGGTACGAACACAGCAACGAGCTTAAACCAAATCTCGAAGTCGCGAGCTCTAACTCCGAATACACACAGATATAGGCTTGAGTGAGTATTTTGCATCGTTTTTTTCTCTATAGGCTACAGTAAGACTGCCGGTGAGATCTGCTTCTCTCACGGTTCACATTCACAAAGATGGAGGCAGTAAAAGGCATCTTCTGTTGGTAAAGTTTTTTTGTTTTCCCACTGCTACAGACACAGTAATTCCTCGTTTTCCTGGCTTTTTTTTCAGGCAATAAGATCACATAAATATATATATAAGTATATATATATGTAAAAAGCAAGAAAACTGGTCTTTTCACTTTTGCTGCCTAGATGTGTGACCCTCTTCAGACCTGGCATTAAAATCCAGACAGTATTGTATTCAGATCAGTCAGTGAAAGTCATCAGAGAGAAAGTCGTACCACAAACTTGTCCCTTTTGCACCAACAAAGGTTTCATTTTGATTAATTTATGCAAATTAGAAATTTTTTGCATAATTGACCAAAACTCTGTGGCGAGTAAATTAAATTAGACCTAATTTATGGAGAAAAATAGGGCTAAAACTAAAAGGATCCAACCTAAACTGATTTATTTTCACTCTGAGAGGAATAAATATAGCTGCTTTTGGGGAAAAATAAATAAAAAATTAGGTCAAGGCTAGAATTAGGACTTAACAAGGACCAAACTAGTGCTAAACTAGAGTCTGGCTCAAGACAAAACCAAAGACTAAACTACGACTTAAACCAGGACTAAACCAAGATGAAAATTCAGGACTAACCAGATCTAAAATTAGGACTTTTTTGGGTTAAACATTAAATAGTTGCTTTAAAGTTAAACATTGATCACAGTTTAAATTACGGTTTATAATTTTAGCGATACAAGATTAAATAATATTGGGTTTAAAGAGAAAATCAGGTTTAAATCAGGTTAAATCATAATTTAAACTGGTTCATAACTGAAAACCTTGATGGCACAACTGGGTCTTAAACGTCATTATCTTTCTCTCTCAATGGAAAAAGATGGTACGTAAAACTCCATCTAAATCAAACCTGTTTCCAGATGAAGCTGTAAGGTCAGCCTGATCTAATATTGACTCAGAAGAACACAGGTAAATTCCAGGTAAGAACACAACACTGGTTTTGTTCCAGTTGGAGAAAACGGACTGTAATGGAAGGTCTGAAGGGGGCCACGGATTCAGAAAAAGGCCTGGTTTAAAGGCATTTAGCGTTACATTCTCAGAGAGTTATAAGGTTTTTCCGCGACTGTTTTTTAAATCCTCAAGCCTTAAATGATCCCATCGTTTTTTAAGGTCATAAACGTACAATACCCACGTCCTGGCAGTGAATTTAAACTTCAATCGAAAAAACTCAGTAGCAATAGTCGACGATTGACGAAACAATATTGAACAGAGTTGCTACCAGCTAATGTAATCCGCCATACCGATTTATTTTTTAGAAGCAAAGAGTCTTTTCCACATTGAGCAAAGCTGAAACTAGAGCTAGTATTTCTAAACAGTACAACTAGTGGCCGTTTGTGGTCACTGCAAGCTGCAAAACGCACTCAGCAGTTTCCGAAAGTCCAGTGATTTCAATTCGATCGACATCGGAAGCCCATAGTCCTCGAACTTCCTTTAAGATTCACTTTGTCATTCTCCAATCAGTCTACATGGCCATTTTAGCACAGCGTTAGCTTGATTAGCGTGTTTTGTTTCCCTAATGGCCTCCCAAAGACGTTTAAACAGGATACTTCTCTGTTTAAAGTGATAGATTTAAGCAAACATTCAGGTTTTTCAGTAAGTCACTCTCCTTTGACTTCGATAACGTCGTCGTCGTTATCCGAGCTGCTAGCGCTGCTGACGTTAGCTCCGTTCATTAGCACGGGGCCACGCTGGGTTTCGGATTGAGCCGAAAAAGACAAGGGGGAGGAAGAGGAGGAGCTAGAAGCGGCGTTTGAAGAGAACTGGGAGAGAAAGCTGGCTCCGGCGGGACCTGGAGTGGCGGCCGGACCGGGCAGACCTCCAGGGAGCATGGATCCGGAGTAAAGACTCGCTAACGACTGGGCGTACGATAAAGGGAAACCCGGAGGTAGCATCCCAGAGAGGCTAGCCATACCCGGGTTTAGCATGAACGGGGGAATGCCGCTCGGTTTAACTGAAGGAGAAGCCGTCGAAACTGTGGTCGTCGCGGTCGTAGATGGAGACGTGGTGAAAAGATCCGGGTACAAATATCCGGACTCGCTCATTTGTGAAGCTTGGAAATAAGGCGAGTTCATGTAAAGCGAGCGGCTCAGGACAGAAGGGTTCAGGGACAAGTGAGGCAGGGCGTATCCGCTGTTGAACGGGAAGCTCTGAGAGGCTAACGCGGCGGCAGAAGAAGAAGAGGAGAGCTGTCCCACGTTGGGCTGCTTCCCCGGACGCTCCTCGGGGCCGGGGCTGGAGGAGGACTTGCGTTTGGAGGCGGTTCTGAGATCTTGAGGAGCAGAGCCGTCCATGTCGTGGTGGCGGATGTTGTTGTTGGAGCCGCCGCCGTTGGTCTGAACTTTCTGAGGTTTGTCGTCGGCGGAGGAGGAGGAGGGTCCGGTGTAGCGCTGGAGCTCGTCGATGATCTCGGGGCTGTCGGGGGAAATGGGGCGGGGCAAAGAGGCTAACTTCCTGTCAGGTGACACGCAGCCGTTGGAGGAGAGCTCGTCACGTTTGGACTCAGAGTCTGGAAGGAACAGAGCAGCAGAAGTTAGACGACCTCAAATAAACCTCAAATAACAGGCTTTATGCTTTTGTCTCCAAGCAGGATTTGAGGAAGTCTTTCTTTTGTTGACGGATTATTCATTTTCGTCATAGTTTTCATCAGTTACATAATTCTGCATTTGAAAACAAAAAGAAAACTAAACGAAAAGTAATTAATGAGAATGAAAACTCTGACTAAACGTATCAACACTTTCGTCAATGAATAAAACGAAAATAAACAGACTAAATCCAATGAAAAAAAAAAAAGGAAACGAGTTGAGAAGAGATCAAATCCAATAATTAAGATGAATCACATTTAAGTAAATATTTAAACTTCAGTTCTCCTCTAATCCAGTTTATGTGAGTCTGTACCTTTAGGGGGCGCTGTGGCGTTTTCCTCCGGTGCCTTTGCTTTGTTTGCGGCTCTGATGGCAAAGATTCGACCGTCGGACGTCCGAATGTAGGTCCCTGAGAAAACAAAATGAGTTAATGTGTTAAACTGTGTTAGATTTTTAATTTTCACAGATCTAGATGTAAACAAACACTAAAATGCCCCATATTTATTACTAAATGTCTCATAATAACAACAAATAGCACTTTTAAAGCAGAGTAAGAAACCCATTTGGTTCAAAACAATTGCTTTCAGTGCATTTAATGTTTGTTTACTTAAGTGCACATCTGTATTTGAATAGTTTAATGAGTTATTGGTCTTTACCTTTGGTTCCTCTGATGATGTGGATGCTCTCTCCAGCTGTGATTCTGGCCTGAACATCTGTCGAGCTGTTGGTGCCAGGGATCACTATGTCTGAACCAAAAACACACAAATTAACTCCAACGCCACCATTTTCAAACTCAAAATAACAAATAAACAAAGTGGTACCGGTCGAGGTGACGATCTTCTGCACGACGACCCCGGCCTTCTGCAAACAGTTCACAGGGAAACCTCCGAGTCTCGGCGCAGAAGAAGAAGAAGAAGAAGAAGAGGAGGAGGAGTCGCTGCAGGGGGCGGAGCCTGAAGACGCCTGCCGAGGCATCATGGGAACTGGAGTCGACTGAACCGGGACGGGACGGACGCTGGCCACGGGTTTGTCTTCGGAGCGAGGAGGAGGACGCCTGAGACGAGAGACGAAGAGTAAAGATGAACTGAGATTGTTGGAATTTATTGATGTTTCATTTGAGATTAAGAAAAAAAGTTTGTAAAATAATAATTGTGGAGATAAAAAGCATATTGTATATAGAGAAAAAAATAAAAAAAATAAAAAAATAAAAACATGTTCCGTGTATTGGACTGTGGGAGTTATAATTTCTCAATCAGAAAGAAGAATTATCCAATAAATTACAAAAAAGGATGAAAAAATACGTAAATATAAATTAAAAATGTATTTTTTTAAAGTTTTTTTAAATTTATGTTTTGTGTGTTGTTGTTTATTAAAAAAAAATAATCAGAAAACAAATTAAAAAGTTCTGTCCTGATGGTATTTGATGTAAAATTCATACTTTTAATGCACTATAATGAACTTTTATAATTTACGTTTGTTGATTATAATTATTATTTGTACAGTCTTAAATGATTTTGTTTGGGGGGGGGGGGGGGGGGGGGGGGGGGGGGGGGGGGGGGGGTTTTCTTTGGGGGGGGGGGGGGTAAAGGGGGGCCAACAACGACCCAAAAAATTTTTTTTGGGGGGGTTTTCCCCAATCCCTTCAAATTTTATTTCTGGAGCCAAAAACGGTGCCGATTATTATTTTTTGCGCTTTGAGCGGTGCCATTGGGTTTTGTGGAGCACTGACCAGTCCCTTTTATATTTTATTTGTGGAACACTGACCAGTCCCTTTTATATTTTATTTGTGGAACACTGACCAGTCCCTTTTATATTTCGTTTGTGGAGCACTGACCAGTCCCTTTTATATTTCGTTTGTGGAGCACTGCCCAGTCCCTTTTATATTTATTGCAGTCCTTTTATATTTTTCTAATGTTTGTGGAACACTGACCAGTCCCTTTTATATTTCGTTTGTGGAGCACTGCCCAGTCCCTTTTATATTTCGTTTGTGGAGCACTGACCAGTTCCTTTTATATTTCGTTTGTGGAACACTGACCAGTCCCTTTTATATTTCGTTTGTGAGCACTGCCCAGTCCCTTTTATATTTCGTTTGAGCACTGACCAGTCCCTTTTATATTTCGTTTGTGGAGCACTGACCAGTCCCTTTTATATTTCGAGCACTGACCAGTTGCGTTGGCTGAAGGCCGGGATGTTGGTGAGGCTCTGGTCGGAGGCGGGGTAGTAGTGAGCGTACGAGGGGCGAGTGTACGGCACCGAGGCTCGTTTCTCGTCCTCGTAGCCTTTTTTAGCAGCTTTCTTCTCGGCCGAGCTCAGCTTCAGCTCTCGACGGTCCATCAGCAGAGACTCGTGAGCGAACGGCTGCTACGAGACAAACACACGACAAAAGAGACTCAGACACAAAGCTCCTGACAGTAAAGTCTGAAAGAAAACAAATAAAGACATTTAGGGAAAAGGCTGGGATTTAAGGTGGTTTAGTTTTAACTTTAATCCTGGTCTCTTCATGGTTTATGTGTTGTTGTTGTTTAGTCCTTATTTAGTCTTTGTTTAGTCCTGGTTTAGTCCTGGTTTAGTCCTGGTTTAGTCCTGGTTTAGTCCTGGTTTAGTCCTGGTTTAGTCTTCGTTTAGAACTGGTTTAGTTCCAGTTTAGTCCTGGTTTAGTCCTGGTTTAGTCTTTGTTTAGTCCTGGTTTAGTCCTGGTTTAGTCCTGGTTTAGTCTTTGTTTAGTCCTGGTTTAGTCCTTATTTAGTCTTTGTTTAGTCCTGGTTTAGTCCTGGTTTAGTCTTGGTTTAGTTCCAGTTTAATCCTTGTTTAGTCCTGGTTTAGTCTTCGTTGAGTCCTGGTTTAGTCCTGGTTTAGTCTTCGTTTAGTCCTGGTTTAGACCTTGTTTAGTCCTGGTTTAGTCTTCGTTGAGTCCTGGTTTAGTCCTGGTTTAGTCTTCGTTTAGTCCTGGTTTAGACTTTGCTTAGTCCTGGTTTAGTCTTGGTTCCGTCCTGGTTTAGTTCCAGTTTAATCCTAGTTTAGTCCTGGTTTAGACCTGGTTTAGTCCTGGTTTAGACCTGGTTGAGTCCTGGTTCAGTCCAGCTTTAGTCGTTGTTTAGACCTTGTTTAGACCTGATTTAGTCCTGGTTCAGTCCTGGTTCAGTCCTGGTTTATTCCTGGTTCAGTCCAGCTTTAGTCCCTGTTTACTATCTTAATACTCCATCATAAACACATGCCCTGTCCCTCCACCAGGGGGCGCTCCAGTGTCAGGTCTTACTCTGGTGACCAGGTGAGGGAACAGGTGCAGGGCTCTCCTCAGGACACTCTCCAGTCCCTCGTTCGGCTGCAGCTCCACTTCAGTCGGCTCCGGTTCTTCTTCCACGAAATGAAGCAGGGACTCGACCTCGCGCCGCGTAAAGGTCAGGACGGGGTTCAGGTCGTCCACCACGCGATCTGAGGGACACACAGAGGGTTAAAGGTCACGCAGAGGGTTAAAGGTCACGGAGAGGGTTAAAGGTCAGGACGGGGTTCAGGTCGTCCACCACGCGATCTGAGAACACACAGAGGGTTAAAGGTCACGCAGAGGGTTAAAGGTCAGGACGGGGTTCAGGTCGTCCACCACGCGATCTGAGGACACACACAGAGGGTTAAAGGTCACGCAGAGGGTTAAAGGTCACGGAGAGGGTTAAAGGTCACGCAGAGGGTTAAAGGTCACGCAGAGGGTTAAAGGTCACGCAGAGGGTTAAAGGTCAGGACGGGGTTCAGGTCGTCCACCACGCGATCTGAGGGACACACAGAGGGTTAAAGGTCACGTAGAGGGTTAAAGGTCAGGACGGGGTTCAGGTTGTCCACCACGCGATCTGAGAACACACAGAGGGTTAAAGGTCACGCAGAGGGTTAAAGGTCAGGACGGGGTTTAGACCTGGTTTAGTCCTGGTTTAGTCCTGGTTTAGTCCTGGTTTAGTCCTGTTCTAGTCCTGTTCTAGTCCCGGTCTAGTCCTGGTTTAGTCCTGGTTTAGTCCTGTTCTAGTCCCGGTCTAGTCCTGTTCTAGTCCCGGTCTAGTCCTGTTCTAGTTTTAGTCCTCTAGGTCTAGTCCCGGTCTAGTCCCGGTCTAGTCCTGTTCTAGTCCTGGTTCTAGTCCTGGTTTAGTCCTGGTTCTAGTCCTGTTCTAGTCCCGGTCTAGTCCAGGTTTAGTCCTGGTTTATTCCTGGTCTAGTCCTGGTCTAGTCCTGTTCTAGTTTTAGTCCTCTAGGTCTAGACCTGGTCTAGTCCCGGTTTAGTCCCGGTCTAGTCCCGGTTTAGTCCTAGTCTAGTCCCGGTCTAGTCCCGGTTTAGTCCCGGTCTAGTCCCGGTCTAGTCCCGGTCTAGTCCCGGTCTAGTCCTGTTCTAGTTTTAGTCCTCTAGGTCTAGTCCCGGTCTAGTCCCGGTCTAGTCCCGGTTTAGTCCCGGTCTAGTCCTGGTCTAGTCCCGGTCTAGTCCCGGTCTAGTCCTGTTCTAGTCCCGGTCTAGACCTGGTCTAGTCCAGGTTACAAACAGAGCGTTAAACGAGACAGAACCAGTAAAGTGTCTGGAGGAGACTGACCGGACATGCCCTGTTTGGAGATCTGTCGGTCGTAGATCTTCTTCTCGAGCGTGAAGTCGCAGACGAGGCGGTAAATGTGGCAGCGTTTCCTCTGACCGTAACGGTAGACTCTGCAGACGGCCTGAGCGTCGTGACACGGGTTCCACGAGGCGTCGAAGACCACCACGCGGTTTGCTCCGATCAGGTTCACGCCCAGACAACCCGCTCTGGAAAAACAAAACACACATACAGGGTTCAGAGAGGGACTTTAGATGGTTTTACCTGGTTTTCTGATTGAAATGTGGCGCCGTTACCTGGTGGAGAGGAGGAAGACCCAGGCCGAGGTGTTGTTGGGGTCATTAAACTGGTTTATGAGCCGCTCTCTTTCTGAAGCGGTCGTACTTCCATCTAGTCCTTAAACGCACCACACAATCATGTCAATTATGAACTAAATAAATCAGATTTTTGACATTTAATAGATGTAAACGGCAAAAGGCACGTTCTATCTTCAAACAAAACAAAAAAAAATCCAGCACTTTCAGCTTTTTCACATCTTGCAGTTATAAAACTCAACAGCAGGTGGCAGCACACATTGACTGTCAATGAGAAAAGCTGCTGTAAAATACACACCATGAATTTGTCACAAAAGGATGAAAATACTAGGAATCTTATAATATTCTGTCACTATTTCTATCAATTCAAATATTTTGAACAAAGTATTCAACAGTTTTGTGTTTAATGCTACTTTAATTGACTTTGGAATAGACTTTTTTATTTATCCTACTAAACAATGCACCCAAAAGCACTTCCTACAAAGAAAAATTACGCTAATGTACATTCTGTTCATTAATATTAGCAATAATTAAATACTATGTTAATCAGAAGCCCTATTTTTATGATTAATTATGCAATTTGGAGACTTTTAGCCAAATTTAACTCTATTTTGATGCATTGACGCTCCGTGTTTGGTTTAAATTGTTGTAAATACTGTAAATCAACACATTTGTATGTGTTTCTCTGAATTTGAACTTTAAATTGTGTATTTTTGTACAATGACATAACATTACCTTGTCTACATTTTAAAGAGTAAAAACATGTTTCTCTGGGTGAACTTACTGTAGTAGTTGATGTTTCTGACCCAGTTCTGGTTCGGTTTGTCTCTGTTTGAATTCGGTGAAGGAGGCACGGGTCTTTTGGCCAAAAAGTCTTCGATCACAGTCAAAGTGGAAAGACTCTGACTAAAAGACGAAATCAAAGAATAAAGTCACGTTAGATAAAAGTTGGATTGAAGATATCTGCTTTAGTTTCATCTCTGTGTTTGTGTCTCACCTGAAAACCAGCAGCTTGTCTCCTTTCCTCACGCTCTCTTCGATCAAATGAAACAGTAAAACCATTTTGGCCGAATTCTCCAAGACGCCAGGTTTGTAGTCGCACATTATTTCCTTCGCCTAAAAAACCAAAACAATAACAGATAAATATTTCCTCCGTTTATTAATCTTCACACGACTTGAGCGACTCTGACACTGTTGTGGTTAAACTCGTACCCATTCGTAGGTGATGACCTGGTTGGCCTTCTCCTGGAGCTGATTCAGACTCAGTCCTCCGATGGGGTTGGGGGTCTCCAGGGGTTTGGGCTTCTGATTGGCCGTCGCCTGGCAACGGGAGGAAGTGATGTCATCCAGGTCCAGGTCCTGCTCGCTCGCCAGGTTCTCCTTCTGTAGAGCCTCGTACAGGACGTCCGGGTGGTTCCAGATCTGACTCGGGACAAGGAATAGGATAAAGGTAAAGGAGCGCTCCCATTGGTCGACACTGATGTTGTTTAGTCTTTTTTTAAGTCCTGGTTTAGTCCAGGTTTGCTCCTGGTTTAGTCCAGCTTTAGTCTTTGTTAAGTCCTGGGTTCATTGGTTCGTGGTTTATTCCTGGTTTAGACCTCATTTAGACCTTGTTTAGTCTTCGTTTAGTCCTTGTTTAGTCCTTGTTTAGTCCTTGTTTAGTCCTCATTAAGTCCTCATTAAGTCCTCATTTAGTCCTTGTTTAGACCTCATTTAGTCCTTGTTTAGACCTCATTTAGTCCTTGTTTAGTCCTTGTTTAGTCCTCATTTAGTCCTTGTTTAGACCTTGCTTAGTCCTGGTTTAGTACTCGTTTAGACCTTGCTTAGTCCTGGTTTAGTCCTCGTTTAGACCTTGCTTAGTCCTGGTTTAGTCCTCGTTTAGACCTTGCTTAGTCCTGGTTTAGTCCTCGTTTAGACCTTGCTTAGTCCTGGTTTAGTCCTCGTTTAGACCTTGCTTAGTCCTGGTTTAGTCCTCATTTAGTCCTTGTTTAGACCTCATTTAGTCCTAGTCCTTAACTTCAATTTAATGTAATGTGTTAGTATTTTGTGATGAAAAATTGGCCCAGTTTTGTCAGAAAGGTTCCTACGCTGCTGTTGGAGGAGAGTGGAGTCCAAGACTGGGACAAAACCCTAAATCAGGTTCTGCAGCTTTAAGTGACCAGCTCCTCGTGGCCCCTGCGGTTGAACCTGTACTCTCTCTGGTTCTCACCTTGCAGCAGACGCAGAAGGCCTTGAGCGGGTTCAGACTGAGCCAGCCCGTGTTGCCCGCCTCTCTGAAGCGGTTCATGAACTCGGTGTAGAGCGCCCTCTGGAGGGGAGACAGTCGGACCAGGATCACGTGCTCCTCCTTCGACGGCAGCTGCTCTTTCAGGACGTCATGGCCCCGACTGCGACGGACACAAAAAACACAGACCGTTCAATTAGTTCCAGATTAAACAGACTGTACCTGATATTTATTCTTCTCGTTGGAAAATGGTTCAAACCCCAAATAGTTCATTGTAAAAAAACAGTCTTTATGATGCCATTTACTGTTTATTATAAGGGATTGTAATAGATGAGAACCTCTATTCACATGCTCAAAAAAGGCTTGTCACATGACGTTCCAGGAAGTTTAATAGCTGCAGATAAAGTGTATTTTCAGCTGAATATGTCTTTTAACAGAGAAACAGCTGAAAAAAGAAAAGCATCAACAGAGAAAAGGGAGACAACGTAAAACACAGATAAATACTGTCAATTCAATCACGTAATGTTTAACGAGGAGGAGATAATTGTCGTCCTGACGCTGAAGTCACAGCTAAGCTAACGCTAAACTCTAAACTTCAGTTTGGTCAAATGGATTAGTATTTTGGAGGAAAAATTGGTCTGGTTTTATTAATTTTTTAATAAAAGAGAAGCAGGAGAGGTCCCTAGACTGATTTTGGAGAAGAGTGGAGGGAGACAAAAAAAGAAAACCAGGGTCTCACCGCTGAACGAATCCCTCGAGGAGACTGTGCAGGACGTGGCTCCTGTATCTCATCAGCTGGACGTCCTGAGGCGTACTGTCCACGCACTGACCGTTCAGGATCGGACGCTCGAACATGTTACTGAACTCCTGACGCGTTCCTGGAAAAACAAACAGGACAGTTAAGATCCCTTTCCAAAAACAGGGTGTTCAACGGGTCTCAGAGCGGGACGGTACCTAAGAAGTCCGGCCGTACGAAGTCCACCATGCACCAGTACTCGATGAGGTTGTTCTGCAGCGGGTACCCGGTCAGAACCACGCGGCGCCGGGTCCGGATGTTCTTTAAGGCCTGGGAGGTGCTGGCGTGGCAGTTTTTGATGCGGTGGCCCTCGTCACAGATCACGACGTCGGGACCGGGTCGGGCCAGCGCTCTCTCGATGCCTGACAGACAAAACCCAGGGAAACAGATTTTAAAGTAGATTTAATTGCAGGCATTTAAAGTCACAGATTATTACTAGGCTCAGTTTTTTTATTCATTTTAATCTGGTTCTGGATTTTACTGAACTTCAGTCTGTCTCTGTTTTGTTTTTCATTCATTTTTCTCTTGTTCTTTCTCTTTTGGATTCATTTGTGAGTGTTGTGATTGTTCTGATGTATTTTGATAGGCTTGACTTTGTATCTCAATGATTTTTGCAGAAAAACTCTATAATTCTTCAGCTGTTTTCAGTAGGACTTTGTAGCAGTAATTCACTGAGTTAAGTTATTAAACATTATATATATAGTTTTACAGAACTCGTTTAAATCAGAAAATAATTAAAATGATTTGCATTGTTTTCCTCTCCATAGTTTAGTTTTAGCTCTGTGAGTTCTGCTTTAGTGCTTTAATTAAACCTGCTTCATGCTTTGTTTAGGTTCAGTGTTTAATCCTTCATTTAGATCTGCTTTAGTCCTGTTTTTTCCCTGGATTTAGTTGTGTTTTTTACTTAATGCAGACCTGGTTTAGTCTCATATTTTAGTTTTGTCTCACTTTATTTCTTGGTTATGTTCTGTTTTATTATAAAGCACAGTTTGTTGATGCCGTTGTCCCAGCATTTAAATAAAGAATTGATTTATTTTCAGGAATATAACGGGAGTGTGTCCCATCTCAACAGAATAAATCCAACGACCCTCTCACCTTTGAGCAGCTCCTGTTGTCTGTCCTCTTCATCCAGGTCGATCACCACGGGCCCCGATGCCGACGACGTGCTGGTAGTTTTCTTGTTCTTCTTCTTGCGTCCGGCCACGAAGCTCTTCTTCAGAGACAGCAGTCGGTACATCTCGTATCCCATCAGCAGCACTCCTCCGTCCGTGTACCACTCCTCCACCACCTTCGCTCTGCTCGTCGTGTTCCTGAGACAGAAAGACTCGATTGTGGTTCACTGAGTACAAGTATCTGAGTAAACAACCACAGACAATCATTTAAACGTCTCATAAACAGAACCAAACAAGCCACAGTGGCTTTGTTGGTGGAGGTGTAATTATGAGATTAATGACAGTTATTGAAGCAGTTATAACAGGTTTAGTGACGACAGGTGTAATTATAACAGAGTGACGTTTGTGAAGCGAATGAGGTCAATGTGTCACTGGGAGAAATGTCTTAAAGCCACAGTCTCAATCCAGCGAGACGAGAAAGTCAAGAATCGCACGGAAATCGAGAAACGAAGAAGATTTAGAGTAAAAAGAAGACGATGCAAGATATTTTCAGTCTGGTTGCATTTATGGATATTAAAATAGGGTTAAATAGATGAAGGTTTAACGCAGTTCAAGTTAAAACCAAGAATCCATTTGACGCTGAAGCCCAAAAAGGACAATTTCAGGCTCTTTTAAAGCAAATTCTTATGTTTTTCTGCCTCTCATTGCACTAAGATGTCCATTTAAACCTCAATCATATTTTATCCTCCAAAGTGAACTGTTGCAATCCAAAGATGTTCATTTGGTTTTCCACAAATGTTAGCTTTTAATTTCTTATAGTCAGACCAATGTTTTTCAAGGTAAAACACTCTAAAAACATTTATTTACAAGAAATAAAAGCTGAACTGTTGGAAATGAAAATGAAAGCAGTAAAATTAAGGCACTATTTATACCTTAAAAACTCAAAAACAAACTTAAAGCATTTATATTTGTCTGAGACGGTCTATTTCCTGGTATCCCGTTCCCTTTTATCCAATCAGAAGAGAGAACCCGTTAGCAGTAGTTTTATCGCCAGAGACTGATTTTACTGGAGGTTTTAATGCTTTGAGGAAACAGAGACAGTGATAATTAAAGGCCGAAGCCACTCACTTGTGTTCGTCGTTGAGGATGTGGACTTTAAAAGCTCGTGGAGTGATGATGTTGTGGTCGACGTCTGGAGGAAGAGCTTCGGCCGACGGGACCCAGGTGTTAAACTCTGAGAGCCAGTTCTGCAGCGTGTTCACCTGCACAAACCAGAGACAAACACGTCTAATATAATCAGAACTTAACTTTTTCTCCTGCAGATAACGCGCTTAAAACTAATCTTAACACGTGGATGAGAAAAGTCAAACCTCGTTTTATAAAAAAGCTTAATCCTATAAAAATCTATGTAAATATAATCTTATATCCCATATTTGTTGTTATTAAACATGCACACTTCCATTTTAAATACATTCTTTAAATCCGACTTGCTTTATTTTTGCAGTATGGCTGGTTTTCTGTAAAAAAGCTTTCACAAAATGACACTAACACAATAAAATATGACAAATATGGCACTTTAAAGCTTCATTTCTGTTTTTTCCATTCTAAAAACATAGAAAAAGGTCTCATAAATGTGTTTCTTCTCCATAATTTGAATATCTCTGACGTAAATGCTCTCGTTTACACCTGAACTCACAGGTACGATGGCGAGGACGGTGTGGGCCTCTGTGTGTCTGAACAGGACGTCGATGAAGGAGATGACCTGCAGAGTTTTGCCCAGACCCATGCTGTGAGCGAGGATACAGCCGAACCCACTGCTGCTGCTGAAACGCTCCACAGACTCCACCAGGTTATCGTAGAGGAACCTGATCCCTCCGACCTGAGAAACCACGCAGACACAGTAAATCAGTTTAAAGTATCCTCCTCAGAACATAACAAACATCTCAGTCTTCATCCGTTCCTCTGATGGATTCATTCCTGATCCTATCCATCCTCGTCAGTCCAAAAGAAAACCTCGACATCTTCAGCTCTGCTCCCTCTAACTCCTGTCCTTTCCTCCGAGCCACTGTCTCTAAAGCATCCATTTCAGATTTCTCACCAATCACACAATAGTTCTCGGACATCCACAAAAAAAAAAGTGCTGCTCAGACGACATGTCGAGTACAATCTGGAAGAAAACTCCCAAACCAGGAACAAAATGACTTCACTTTGTTCTTACAGCCCTGGAAGAGAGAATAAATGTCTCTCTCCAACCAAAACCTTTTCAAACATACTTAAAACCGATTCAAATCCATCTAAAACCTGTCAAAACTGAAATAAAACCTGTTCAAATCCAACTAAAACCAGTACAAATCCGACTAAAACCTTTTCAAACGTATTTAAAACCAATTCAAATCTAAAACCGATTCAAATCCATCTAAAATCTGTTAAAATTTAAATAAAACCTCTTCAAATCCAACTAAAACCTTTTCAAACGTATTTAAAACTGATTCAAATCCATCTAAAATCTGTTAAAATCCAACCAAAACCTTTTCAAACGTATTTAAAACTGATTCAAATCCATCTAAAACCTGTTAAAATTTAAATAAAACCTCTTCAAATCCAAATAAAACCTCTTCAAATCCAACTAAAACCTGTTCAAATACAACTAAAATCTGTTCAAATCCAACTAAAACCTGTTCAAATCCATCTAAAACGTGTTCAAATTGCTTTTAAACTGATTCAATTCCATATTAAAACCTGTTCAATTCCAACTAAAACATGTTCTTGTGGAAAAGGAATAAAATCAGAAGACAGTGCTGGCCGTTGGAAAATTTCCTCTCATCAAATGTGGCCTTCTTTGCAAAAAGTTTGCACTCCTCTGGCTCAAACCATACATCACTGTGCCCTGTTTTTGAAATCACAACAACACAAACAGTGCTCTTTAAAACAGAACTGTCCCACATTGAGCAGCATTCAGGCTTAAAAAGGAATCAGAAACAGGAAAAAGATGAAATGTTAGGACCAAAAAAGAAAAATGTGGAGAAACTGGACACTTTGGACTCTCCAGAACTCACTGTCACTACTTACACGTTCAACAAGAAAGACTGACAGCTACAAATCTCAAAAATGGTAGAAAAAGTGCCTTATTTTCACTAAACAGTACTTATCCCTGTCTCTTTGTATCTTGTTTGTGAGTGTTTGTACCTGGTGTGGTTTGACGGCGCGTGCGAGCTGCGGAGACAGATAAATGTCGGGTTCAGAGTCGGGACGGTTGATGTTGACGAGCACTCGGCCCTCGGCGTCCGGTCGGTTCAGAGCGTCGTTTACGTGGG
The DNA here is from genome assembly GCA_036850595.1 of Rhyacichthys aspro. Taxonomy (NCBI): domain Eukaryota; kingdom Metazoa; phylum Chordata; class Actinopteri; order Gobiiformes; family Rhyacichthyidae; genus Rhyacichthys; species Rhyacichthys aspro. The sequence continues at coordinate 23,243,133 of CM072154.1, read as the reverse complement.
CCCCGCTCGGCTCCGAGTCCTCTTCTTCTGTCGGAGACTCGCTGCTGATGGCCACCGCTGTGTCGTCTTCTCCTGAACTCAGGTCGATGACGTCTGCAGAAGAAGAAAAACACTTTGATGTGATGCACAGAAGAAAAAAATTTAAAATGTTGGAGTTTTTAAATTAAATTCTCCAGTCTTATGAAGTAAAAACTGTCTCCACTGCTTCAAACAGGAGAAAAACTTGTAGAAAACTGCTGCAGCCTCTGAAATTAAAGTTTAGAAAGCTGGGAATAAACTGGAAAAACAACTTCTTTCATGGTTTATTGCAGCAGCACACAATGTCATCTCATATCTGCATCTATCAACAGCTTTATTTAAACAGAATCTATTAAGCTGTGTTAAATTTAAGTAACATAAACTGATTTCAAGGCAGGTGCTGCATGTATTGACTGTAAAAGTAGATGAAAAAGGGTTTATTTGAGCTTTATTCTCACTCCTTTTTCCCAAAAACATGATATATTTACTTCTACACAGTTCCTTTTTTCATACCGTAGCTTCAAAGCTGATTTTTTGTTTTGTTTTCTGGCTTGAAAATCCATCACTTATTTTCATTTCTGGTTCCTGTTTCTGTCTTCAACATGTCAGCTAACAAACTAAACCATTCTAAGCATATAATAAAGTCTTTAAAATCACTCATATCTCTTTTATTTCTACACTAGACCATATTTTTTCTTGTGTTTATTGTGAGATGTGATGTAAATGTGCCGTAGTCTGGTTTGTGGAGGGTGCTGCTCTGGGTTTGTGCAGGTTACACAAGCTGCAGCCGGCGGAGTGCGAACAGATAGGGCTTATATAAGGACTGAATGGCTGTTATACAAGTGGATTATAGAGAGGACCGTTACACAACAGCCTCAGTGTCACTGTGCCACCGACCCACACCGGCTCTGTCTGATGTTTAACGATTAAGTAATATTATACTTTCTGCATTAGTCATATTCCCTCCTGTCTTTGCTCTTTTTATGCATTTCCCTCTTGTTTCTTCCATCCTTTTTTCATTAGATCCACAGTAAACAATCGTGTTGAGTCTATCAGAGGAGGACAAACCGTTCCCGGAGACAGAGTTAAATATTCTGACGGAGCAGGAGCAGCTAATCCACCAAAAACCTCATGAACTTTAACTACAGACACGTCTCTATCGGAGTCTGACGTCTGAGGTTTCACTCTCACTGACAGTTCAGTCTGTGCTAAAGCAGGGTTCACACCTAATAAATAACTAAAACAATTAAATAAAGCAGAAATAAAACAAAAAACACTCTATTCTCTGTCTTCACTGCATCAAAAAGGAGCAAAACAAACACAAGCCTCTTCAGGAGAAACTGGAACAAAACTGTTTAAAGCATCAATGCTTAATCTTAATGTGATTTAACAGACTAAAAACACCTTTGTTTGAACTGAAACCATCAAAACAAGCTCAGTTTTGTGCAATAAACAAGATTACAAAGGCAGGTGCTCCATGTACTGACTGTAAAAGTTTTGACAGGAAGAGAAAAGAGTTTATTTTGACTGAATTTGGCTTTATACTGTGCTTAAAAAACTTACATTTTCAGTTTCTGCTTCTTGTTAATCTCATTATTTATCCAGAAGTTACTGTATTTTGAAGAAAGCCCAAGAGGATAAAGAAGCAAACTCTGTATTTCTGCCTTGTTCTTGTTCTGGTACATTTCTGTTTTGGTAAGAATCCCTTTAAAACCCTCTGTATCTGCATGAGTCAGTGAAAACATGATAATCTATCCATATATTATTTGTGTTACAGCATTATTTAAAACGACGTTTCATTCATGTTTTACTTTTCTTTGAGCCGTTTTCCTGGCCTCGGGCTCAGAGCCGGATTGAAAAGGCAGTGTGTAATTGAATAAAGACACGGCTGTCACTGAAGCTGTTATGGCTCGGCTGCGTTTCTCCTCATCTTCCTTTTTTTTTTTTTCCAGAGACAGATGTGCCACTGGGAAACACATCCACAGGCTGCGGTTTTAAAAACTGGCAGCTTCTGAATGAATCAAAGCAAAGTGGAAACACAGAGACGAGTTAAGATCAACGTCGAGAGGAGTTAAGATCAGGTTTGAAGCAGAAAAAGAGGAACTGAGCAGATGTTAGACGAGTTAAAAGTGATGTTTTGATGTCTAGACTCAACAGAGATTGTGGATAAAAAGAGTCAGCGTGTCTTAATCATGATATTAGTTTTATAAAATGCATATAAAGTCATCTAGACTCTCTTCAGACCTGGCATTAAAACTGAATCTAATCTGGCCATGCTTAAAAGTGCTAAATCCATCCTGAATGTGTCCTGAATCAAAGATAAACCATTTAAAACCTGTCAAAACTGAGTTATATTTGGTTTAAATCCATTTAATACTGATTAAAATTGAAGGAAAACCACTTAAACCCTGCCCAAATCCAGTTTAAATCTATTTAATACCAGTTAAAAATCCAAATAAACCACTTAACCATTTAAAATTGGTTTAAGTCTGAGATAACCCACTTAAAATCCATCCAAATCAAGTTATATGTTTAAATCCATTAAAGACAGGTTTAAACTCAAGAAAAAACACTTAAGCCTTGTTAAAATCCAGTTTAAATCCATTTAATATCAGTAAAAATCAAGGTAAACCATTTAAAACCCATCGAAATATATTTGTAAGTAGTTGAACGTTAGACTGTCTAAGGTTCTGACCTGTTTTGTGTGAGATCTCCTCCGTCGTCTTCGAGCTCGGTTCCTCTGTTTTAACGTCGTCTTCGCTGATGCCGGTGCTGCTGGAGTCCAGGCAGATCACTTCCTGTCTGGAGGCCTTCACTTCCTGTCTGGAGGCCTTCACTTCCTGTCTGGAGGCCTTCACTTCCTGTCTGGAGGCCTTCACTTCCTGTTGAGAAGCTGCCGTGGACGCGGACGATGGCTTCACGTGGTTCGTCACATCACCTGAGGAGGAGATAATAAAGAATAAGGTTTGAGCGTCTTGTTTGTGCTCAGTGAGAGATGTTTGTTTATATTAAAGACACAAGATGGCTGCTAAATAAAGGACTTTTGACAGTTTTTGATTACAGAGGTTTTGTGATCCACAAGAAATAAGTTCTGCTCAGAAAACTCCCAAACCACAGCTGCACGAACAAAATGATGCCATTTTGTTCGTGCAGCTGTGGAAGAAAGAACATTTTTTTCTATTTTTGCGAAGTATGTCCCGGACTAACTCGAGTCGATAACCCTCTTCATCCAGGACCATTCAGACCAGGACTGTTGTCTGAACCGGGTCCCGTTGTCTTTGACGGGACGTTACCTGAGGTGTACTCTGAGGTGTACTCTGAGGTGTACTCTGAGGTGTACTCTGAGGTGTACTCTGAGGTGTACTCTGAGGTGTACTCTGAGGTGTACTCTGAGGTGTACTCTGAGGTGTACTCTGAGGTGTACTCTAGAGGCAGTGGGACGTTACCTGAGGTGTACTCTAGAGGCAGTGGGACGTTACCTGAGGTGTACTCTAGAGGCAGTGGGACGTTACCTGAGGTGTACTCTGAGGTGTACTCTGACAGCAGTGGGACGTTACCTGAGGTGTACTCTAGAGGTAGTGGGACGTTACCTGAGGTGTACTCTGAGGTGTACTCTGACAGCAGTGGGACGTTACCTGAGGTGTACTCTGAGGTGTACTCTAGAGGCAGTGGGACGTTACCTGAGGTGTACTCTGAGGTGTACTCTGAGGTGTACTCTAGAGGCAGTGGGACGTTACCTGAGGTGTACTCTGACGTGTACTCTAGCGGCAGTGGGACGTTACCTGAGGTGTACTCTGAGGTGTACTCTGAGGTGTACTCTGGCAGCAGTGGGACGTTACCTGAGGTGTACTCTGGCAGCAGTGGGACGTTACCTGAGGTGTACTCTGGCAGCAGTGGGACGTTACCTGAGGTGTACTCTGAGGTGTACTCTAGAGGCAGTGGGACGTTACCTGAGGTGTACTCTGAGGTGTACTCTGGCAGCAGTGGGACGTTACCTGAGGTGTACTCTGAGGTGTACTCTGGCAGCAGTGGGACGTTACCTGAGGTGTACTCTGGCAGCAGTGGGACGGGGAAGTCCTGTTTCCTCTGCTGCTCCAGACGCCGCCTCCTCTCTAGCTCCTCCTGCTGGGCCGCTTTGGTCACTGCCTCCAGCTGGTGCTCGCGAAGCAACTTCCTGCAAAAAAAACACACACCACCAACAACTATTAACACTTCACTCTATCGCTCAAACTAAACACAATTAAACCATGAGAGTTCTTTAACCCACTCATGTAGAATATAGTGCTCTTAGAGATTTTAAGTATTTTATACCTTATTGTTTTTATTAGTGTAATTTCTAATCAAATCAAAGGAAATGAATAAAGAGTAGAGTAAATCCAGGTGTGTATTGATGTTGGAGCCATAGCTGTAAACAGTAGAAGACTGTTTTTGGTTTATTTGCAGCTTAAATTAGATTCTGCAGCAGATTTCTACATTTTAGTTCCTCAATCTTTTGTGTCTCAAGTTCTGATTCTGTTTAAAGCAGTGGACACAGAGAATAAAGTGTTTAATTCACTAATCACAGACAAAAAAAAAAAAAAACGCAAACGGCTGTTAATAAGGTTAGCTTCTAGCTCATTTAAAAAAAGCTTAAAATTTAAAAATTTTCTCCGGATATGACAAGTTTTATGACAAGAACAAGTTGTTAAATTTGAGAAAATGTTACTAATTTGTGTTTATTCCTTTTAATTCTTACTTTATTTGTGCTGCACAGCTGGAAACCAAAGCTTGAGACGTGACAAAATAGAAACAATACACTTATTTAGGACACTTTTTATCTCTTTTGACAATTAAAACACCTCTAAAAAAGAGCCACACTGACTTGACTCAAAAAAACATGCTTTGTTTCATTTGAGATTTATTATTTATTATATTATTATTTTATCTTTGTGAAGATAAAACCCAAAACTTCAACCTGTTCCATGTTCTTTGCTCAGCTCTAATGTCTTTATGTAACGTCAGCAGCTTTTCCGTTTCCTGCTCCACTGCTTTAATCACTCGCAGCTCAATCGATAAAAATGTAGTCTTACGGAGACAGAAGGAAAATCTCTGTTATTAGAAACTCGATGAGGTTAAATAAGCTAAGTATCAGTTGACTCTGCAGCTCAGCGGAGATGCTCTCGAGGGATTCAGCGCTAATCCTTTCATCTCAGGAATGAAACGACACCGATCTCTGCCCGACTCCGAGCTCTGAGAGACGCAGAGGAAATACAACCTGAATCGTGTGTGTTTTTGGAGACTTCAGGTCAATATGTGTATTTTTAAACTGTGAAAATGTGGGATAAACATGAAATTAACACATGTTTTCTGTTTCTGACGAATGAGACAGAGCTTTTAAACTGAGCTTGAAGTATTTAAGGATTAAGATGATGACTTATGACACTAAACAGATCATAATCTACAATATTTTCTGTCTTCTCGTAAGATTTTGAAAGGTTAAGCACATTTATCCTCCAGTGAGTAAAGAGGAACAAGACACTGGCTCTGGGTCTTGTGTGGAAAGCAATATAGTACATAATTCCATTGAAACAGCAGTAAATTGGGCCTTATTATGAGATGTGATAATGAAACGCTAATGTGGATGAAGAATATATTAGGTTTTGAAATTAAATCGCATCAGTGTGCACATACCCTCAGATCTAGCCTTTATATAACGTTATGGTGAAATAATTGTCTCTGTCTCAGACTCCACTCTCCTCCAAAATCAGTCTAGGGACCTCTCCTGCTTCTCTTTTAGTAAAAAATAAAACCGTTTCAGTTTTTCCTTCAAAATACTAATCCATTTGACCAAACTGAAGTTTAGAGTTTAGCGTTAGCTTAGCTGTGACTTCAGCGTCAGGACGACAATTATCTCCTCCTCGTTAAACATTACGTGATTGAATTGACAGTATTTATCTGTGTTTTACGTTGCCTCCCTTTTCTCTGTTGATGCTTTTCTTTTTTCAGCTGTTTCTCTGTTAAAAGACATATTCAGCTGAAAATACACTTTATCTGCAGCTATTAAACTTCCTGGAACGTCATGTGACAAGTGTCGACCAATGGGAGCGCTCCTTTTTTCGAGCGTCATAAACGTTTTTACAAGAAACTGTTTGGAGTGTTTTGGTGTTGTACCTGATGTTGCGTCTCATGTGCGCGGGTTTGGAGCTTCGTTTCTTGGTTGCCGTGGTGATGGCGTGCGGAGGGGCGGGGCTGTGGGGGCGGGGCCTGGAGGCGGGCTGCGATGGCGTCTCCCCCGAGGGTGAGGTAGAAGGTGGAGGGGTGCACTGCCAGCCGGCCGGGTCGCCCCCCTGCGCCTCATTCTCCGAGCTGAAGGGGGCACTGTGGGACTGGTCTGAAACAAAACAAAACAGACAAGAGTTTAGTTGGATTTTAGCAGGTTTTAGTTGTATTTTAGCAGGTTTTAGTTGTATTTTAGCAGGTTTTAGTTGAATTTTAACAGGTTTTAATTGAGTTTGGACTGGTTTATTTTGATTTGAACTGGTTTAACTTAGACTTGTAGAGGTTTAAATTGGACTATTTGGCCTCTTGCTGTATTTACTCTGATTTAGAAGTTTGTAAAAGTCTTGGAGAATATTCTGTTTAATTTACGGCTAAACCAAAATGTTGAAGTTCTTAGCATAACCAACGTTGTTTTGTGTTTTCTGTAAGTTGCAGTACCACAAGTGTCCACCAGGAGTTTTTAATAATACATTTAATCACAACAACAACGTCCCTTAATAAATTCACTTTTATGTTTCGCTCGGAGTTAAATACAGTTATCGTCACGCCTCGTAAAAGTCACCTGAAAGACACCTGTAAAACTGGATCTATCTGAGAGAAAGGTTCCATTTTAGGTCGTAAATATTTCAGAGAGTATTCAGACAGGTTTAACTATAGACGTCTCCTATTGTTTAGGTTTTTATATATTTCCATTCAGCTGCGCCCGTGGGAAGGGTTTAGTGCAGCTGTAAAAAAAAGACATGAAAATACAGACACAGTAAGATAATGTTCTGTCAGTGAGAACAGACAGAAACAAAACAATTGTATGCTCTTTTGTGTTTATTCGACTGAGAAATAAAAAAAAGGTTATTCCGAGAGACACTGAGATATAAAAGGGACAGCGTTATGAAAAAATTAGCACAGTTTTTTAGGAAAAATGAATAAAGTTATTTTAATTTATTTATTTGCTTTTTTATCTTTATCTTTAGAATTAGATTTATAAATTTTATTTTGAAAATAACAGGGTTTATCTTTTGCAAATAAAAATAAATAAATAAATAAATAAAATATATAAATATAAAATAAAATAAAAAAGTTATGGACAAGTCCTTAATTAGTCTTTATAGAAAATGAAAAAAAAAAAGTTTTTAAAGCAATATATTTTTCAATTGAAAATGTGTTATGGTAATCCATCCAGCGCATCTACAAACAATACACCAATGCTAAAAGATATGCACAAACATGTTTATAGTTTATATTTGTTAGGATTAAAGATATGTTATTTGATACATAAAGCAAAAAAGTTCTGTATAATGTAACTTGGGACGTTTGTGAGAATCTTTTGACATAAAATTCAAAAATGAGTCTGTTGTTTGTGGATTTGAGGTGGATTTCCAGCGACCAGTTCCATAAAACCAATCGGTGAAAAGAAGCATTGTATAAAACCCGCCATATTTAAAAACAAAAGGTTATGATTGGACGACAGGAGTAAAGCAGAAGTTGCTGTGAAGGGAAGGGATTGAGCAAATTTTGTGAATGGGTAACAAAGGCTTTTTAACTGAGGTTTCAAGAGAGAAAATTGTCCTAAAACAAAGAAAGAAACAAAACCAAACAAGCTCATGGATAACTGCACCATATGGCACCTTTAAATCTAATCTCTAGTGCCTTCATTTTTATAAAAACATGCATTTTCTTCCTCGTTCTGCCTCCTCTTCCTCCTCTGTGCCGGTCAAACAGAGACACACTGAACCAGATCTGAGCCTTATGTAAGAGCCGCTCATGAATATCGAGAAGAGCTTATGAAACACACACAACACAGACACACCGCCAACGACGAAAAATATGAAGCCCGTCCAAGAAAAAGCGAAAGGTCGGAGCGGATAAACAAGGTCGAGCCGCCAAAGCACACAGTTTAGAGCAGAAAACGGCGCTCGGAGCTGGTAAACACACAGAGAGACGGGGTTTGTTTTACAGTGACAGGTCGGAGCTGGGAGGCTGAAAAACATCTTACATAAAACACTCTTCAGTCAGAGATGAACTGTGGAGCTGCGAATGACGAGAGATGAACGTGACGAACTAAACAAGAGCAAGCACCGGGTTTGTTAGACGAAGAGGGCAGTTTGGTTTAGTTTCTGTGCAAAAAGATGGGGATTATTGAGTTATTTTTTAGTATTGTGTCAATATATATATTTGGACTTTAATTACAAGAATAAATCAGAACTTAATAGGACTAAACCCAGCACAGAAAAAAGAGCTTAAGTTCAAAATCTAAGAATAAACTGGGAAAGTAATTCAGGTCTAAACCTAAATCCAAGGACAAGTCAAAATCAGGGAATCCAGGAATAAACCTAGAATAGCTGACTCTAGGACTAGACAAACGCTCCAGGAACAGGAATAAACAGGGTTAACAAAGACTAAACCAAGACTAAACTAGAACTAAACTAAAAGCTAACTCCCAACTAAGCACAGGACTAAACCAAGACTAAATGTTGTATTCTATGAAATCAATATTAACATGGTCCGTTAAGCTGGATTTGCAGAGGCTTTGAACGTAAGGTAAAGGACGACCGTATGTCCAGATCAAAACAAATCTAAGCTGTTTTGAAGGTCAGAAACACTATAATATATATGAATTTTAAACTGTACTTCCTTTTCATTTTTCTGTAGATGTCAGTGACCAAAAAAACATCAAAAATACTCAACTCCATAATTCAAAACTTTTGAATATGTTACGTAAGCACAAGGCTAATGCTACGCTAGCTCGACCAGTCTTCAGACAAAAAGAAAAGCACCAGCTAATGTTTATATAGCTTTTTCTCTAAGTATTTTCAGTTGTATGCAACATAAAAGCCGACATGTATTGGGAGATATCTATAAATCAATCCTGTTTTTTCATTTTTATTATGAGACAAAGGTTTAGACGCCAACTTCAACCAAAAGCTTCACATTTTATGGATCATTCTTATTCTATATTCTTATTTCTTGGCCTTTTGCTGCCGAATGGAGTTCATTTTTTAACTCCATATGATAAATAATCCTGTAAAAAGTTGAAGAATGCACGCTTTGGACGACCAAAAGTCAAACGGATAAAAGGGAATGTGTCTGTTCTGTAAAAGCTTTTATTACCTCCTTCCTTCCTTTCCCCAAAACACCATTTCCTACCTTCAAAACTCTGTTTTTTTTTCAGGAAAGAGTTACCAAACATGGTTTAAAAAGAGGAGATAAGTGGAAAAGCGTTTATGAAAACCCCGAGCGGTTGGATAATTGTCATCGCTGCAAAAAAATACAGTTGTTTACGATCCGTGAGCAGCCGTCTCTTAAAGCCCCGGCGCTCTCGTCTTTCTTCGGCTCGGACGGCGGTACAGTTACATAACGATTCCTGAAACGCAGCAGAGACACAGAGAGAGGGCAGTGGAGGGGGTCGAGCAGGGAAATATCAGTATGTATTTACAAAAAAAAAAAGAATACGGACGCTGTTTCTGGGAAGAGTTTACGGACAGAGGCCAGAAATCCAAGAATTAGTCACAACAGAAGGAAAAACAGCCAAAACAAATGAGTTCTCTAAAAGTATTTTTGTAGAAGGAGCTACAGTGTGTATCACCATTTACTGAATAAAAGCTGACGTTCATTTAGATTTATTTACTACATTTTCTCAAAAAGTTGAAGCTGTTTAGTGCAACGGTAAATAAGAGGGTTTGAGTGTGTAGTGAAAAGATAAGGAGAGTATAGAAATATAATAAATAAATATCAAAATACAGTACCCTAGAATCTAAAAACACCTCAGTAAAAATAAACAAGCATAAATTCAAATTTAAATAATATAAGGAAATAAAGAAAAGCAATCTCTATCACTCTCAAAAATATTTACATTGTTTTATGTATTTATTTTTATACATAGTGAATAACATAATGAACATGTTTTTACTTTTGTTGGCACCAATTCACAAAACAAAAAAGGGGCCTAATATTTTTTCGCCCTAACACCACACAATCTTTTTCAGTAACAGCACAAGAATTCATATTTTCTTTTGCGAATGAGTGGAAAAGAAGTGAGATAATGTTAAATAATGTCACAAAACAAAACTGAAAGAACTTGTGAAGTCATTGTTTACGGAGCGGACTCTAGAGTTAGAACGAAGATCATAAATGTGGACATATAAACCTGAAAAGTCAGAAAACAAGACAAGACCGAGTAAAAATGATCTCAAAACCAGTCCCAAACACTACATCCCAGGAACCAGTCGAGTTATTTTAAACCACACATGCCCAAAGTCAGGCCCGGGAGCCAATTGTGGCACAAGGTGAAATTTTATGAGGCCCTAAGCTTCTGTGATAAAATGTATTGTTTATGGCCCCAACATCAGCCTTTTATAAACAGGTTCAAAAACAATCTGTTCAAATCAAACTAAAACCTCTTGAAATCCATCCAAAATCTGTTAAAATCAAAATAAAACCTGTTCAAATCCAATTAAAACCTGTCGAAATTTATCCAAAATCTGTTGAAATCAAAGTAAAACCTGTCGAAATCCTTCCAAAATCTGTCGAAATGCAACTAAAGCCTTTTCAAATTCATCTAAAACCTGTTGAAATCCAACTTAAACCCGTACTTATGGAAAAGGAATACAATCAGAAGAGAGTGCCGGCCCTTGGAAAATTTCCTCTCGTCAAATGTGGCCCTCTTTGCAAAAGGTTTAGACTCTGGTTTAAACCCTCTCTGTCTCCATAGTCCAGACAAAAAGAGCTGCACGTGTCTCATTTGCATAAATCAACAAGTCTACGGTGCATCACACAGAAGTTATATTTGTTTATGTCAAGTAGAGTCATATTGAACATTATTTGAGCTGATCTAAGTGTTAGCATTAGCATTAGCATTGCCCAGATCTAGCTCAGTCCTAGAAGAAGCTTTTTTGCCTGTGTTCCTTTGATTATAGCTTATGGAAAAAATGTAAAGCGTCTGTAAAGCACGTTGTTTTGAGAGATCAGACAGACTTTTCCCCGACACCTTTTGTGAAGCTGTGTTGTGACCAGACGACAGGTTACGCAACCCTCGACGCGCATAAAACGGGTTATATAACAAACGAAGCGCCGCTGTGTGTGAACTCTTCAGTCGAACACACACTCACAGAAAGAGACCGCAGAGCGAGGGGTCCGGCTGCTGTGGAAACGAGTCCGGAGCGTGGCGGGCGGCCAATCAAAAGAAGCCCCGAGATAAAAGGGACGAGTCACTGGCTGCGAGACCGTCATAAACACAGAACAGAGGTTACATAATGAACGACGCGCTCAAACCTGCAGCTGCCACTCACTCCGCCGGGCCTCACAGATCAGGAAATATCACATACTTAAAGATATAGAACTTATACCATACATTAGAGTCTGGAGAAGCAGGAGTTTGTGTTGTTTATGGTTCTTAATGAGGCTAAAAGACATAAAAATCCACAAATAGAGAAAGTGTGGCTTAAATAAAAGGTATTAAATCTAAAAATGTATGATGGAAAAATGGAAATAAATCTTATTCAAACCAGTGTACAATAAAAAATGACGTAAATTAACTTGAATGTGGAAGTCTTTTCAGCAAATACTAAAACACAGACATAAGTAATATTATTAAAAACTGTGTCTGTGTCGTGGTGTTTGTTTTAAGGCATGCTTCAGAGTGGAAATGCATGCTTTTATTTTGACATATAACTCCTTTTTTTATTATTTTCTTCAACGTGGCTTGTGTTAAGTGATTACAATCTGATTTTTTGCTGAATAAAGTTCATACAGATTGATTTATTGGATGCATAATTCAGATCTGAGAACATTGTATGGGTTTAGGTTTGTTTTGCTTCATGAGGAGCTTCTTTCAACCCATTCTTGACCTAAACCTAAAGATCACCTGAGTTTACTCAACAAACTGAGCTGAAGGTGATGTTTGCGTTTCTCAGCTTCAGTTAAATCCACTCGAGTCTCGTTCAGAAACTGCCCAGCGCTTTCATCTCAAACTACGGCTGTGGCTTTAACCTTTTTTTCTGCTCTTGACCTTTTAACATCACAAACTAAAACGAGCTAAAATGATAGGCCTATAAAGATAATCCTGTGGTTTTACTGAGAGGACATAGAGGACTGTGATGGTGCTTTATCAGGTCCTTCTCTAGAAATAACACGTTATCTTCAGTGATGTTAAGGTTGAGATCTGTGCTTACATCAAACTCCTTTAACCAAGCCTCCTCTACATTTAGCATTCGGTTCTAAATTGTATTTATTGTTTTTTAAGGTCTAACCGGCACAAAGACAGAGCAGGACTTAAACTGGAACAATCAGAGAGACTTTAATCTACTTTTATCCTAGTTTCCATTGCCTTAGTCTCTTTATTTATTTGTTGTATTTTACTTTGCTGTAGTTTTATTCCTCCTTTGCCCCAGGAGCGCCCTCCTGTGAGCACCTCCTTTTCTCCAGTTCTAAGTAGGACATAAGCTCCTGTGGACACTGATTGTGGGATGGACAGGACGTCTCCTTCCACTTTGTCCCAGGAGGGAGGCACAGACCTGCTCCTGAGCCACTTTGTAATGTTGTAAACAGACTACACAACTACAGAGACTTTAAACTGTCCTCCTTCAAAAAAAAACAGTCAAAATCCTGTTTTTTGGACATTTTGTTGTATCCATTATTCATTTTTAATATCTATCTAGTGTAATATAAACTGTAAAAGGCCCTAAACCATAAATAAACCCACTTCAAGGACCCAAACAGGTCCAATAGTGGTCCAGGCCGTGACCGTGTATTAAAAACATTCCTCGAACAGGCACCAAAGTGAGGTCAGGACCTGAACATGTGGTAACAGAGCCACAGAAGGTAATCTGAGGAAAGCTTTCAAAATGTGAGCTGCAAAAACAACTTTTAATTGAATCAACAGGTGAAGGACGGAAAGAGAAGGTGAGAAACCGGTCCGTGCTTCCTCTGAAAAAGAGAGGCTCAGATCCTGTTTTAAATGTGCTTCAGGAATAAAATTAGAGCTTCTTTTATTTTGGATTCAAGGAAGGGGCTTGAACAATAACATGTATTTGATGAAATAAAGATATGTATAAAAAGAAAGGGGAAGAAATATCGATTAAAGCTGATGAATGAATGAATTTATGCAGCATTTAAACACATAAAAGTGGAAAGTAATGTGTAAATTTCAAGTAAGATGGTGGGAATAATCCAGAGAGAAATCACTGAAAATCTTCCTAACACCTTATTGTTTTAAAGCTGCAGCCCTAACCGCTCTGAAAACATGCTATTTTTTATGTCAATGTTCATATTTATGTCACTCAAACCCAAAAAGCCAGGAGACAAATCCAACAGCAGCTTGTCTCCAGGTGAAAAAGCGATGAATAAAAAAAAACATTCCTCAAAAGAGCTCAAACACTGTTAATGACGACAGCTTTGAGGCAGTACTTTTTTTTCATCAGGAACAGACCGTGATCAAAACCCGAGATTTTTGCCGTCAGAGAATCCGAGGCCGGAGGCAGAAGAACTCCGTCTGGGAAAATAAAAACACACGAGGGTAGAAGACAGCGGGGGAAACGTCTTGTACTGCCACAGCGTTACGTAACCGCATCTGAGAATATGTTAAGTGTTTATATAACCGCAATGTTTGGGAACACAACACTACAACATGAGTGTGTTCAGAGGAGCAGCATTGTTAAGGGCTTTAAGGAGGGGTAGTCACTGTGTGTACTTCAAATGGGCAATTATAAAACGCATTAGTACATTGTATCCATGCTTCAGGTGAAAGTGGAAAAGGAGAAGCTAAGTAATGCTAGGTTTATGGTTTACCAAAAATTAAATAAAGGTTAATGGGCACAACTGATTAACTTTGTGTATTTGTTTATCGCTTAAGTCAAATTTTCAGATTCCTTCATGAATTTGACACAGACAGTGGCTTTTTGGGGAGTTTTTAAATCGAAATTAAACAAACGACAGAAGTGAAAATGACACTAAAACCGGGCATGCACAGAGTGATTTTCGGCCCAATTTTGAACCAGTTTTAACCCATTTTTTGAGTCGTGTTGTGTACCTGCAATCGGATAAAGTTCTGACTTGTCGAACCATGGGGTCGTGCAGTGTGAGCTTCGGCTTTCCTCGTGTGAGATTTACTCAAACAGTGTGAGTCTGGGTTCTATTTGAAACACCCAGCTTAAAGGAATTGAAAAAGTTAATAGGAATCCATCGCTTCCGTTTGACTTTTGTTCAAGTAAAGAAGAAGGCTCTACAAAAAAACACACTTTCACATCTTCTGCAAAGTTATAGATTATGTTATTTGTGTTAAAAATATCTAAAATTATTAGCTTGAATTGATATGTGGTAAATACAACCTCAGATTCACTTCATTTTAAGAAAAGAAGACAAAATAAAAAGAAAGTTGGAGCTAGTTGCTAATCACCAGGAGCTGATTAATGTGTCCAGACTTGTTTAAAAGCAGAGGTTTTAGGAGCATTCAATAAAAGCTCAGTATTACATCACCCTGTTCTCCTTAGTTACTGATTGAATTTATGAAAACAAACAGTGGGCCTGGGCAGACGTTATATTTAAATAAGCATCTGAGGGAACAATAGCAGACCTTTATAAACCCGTTATATAACCCGCTGTAATGTCACAGATGAGTTTTGTAACGTAATAAGGTCAGCTCCTCTCGGTTTGTCTCCGGCGGAAACCCGAGACTCAAACCTGTTTAAGACTTTCTGAAACCAGATCCGACTCTGGTTTTTTGGGGCCACTTCTTAAAACTAAAGCAGCGTTAACCTGAAACAACAGAGCCTCAAGTTACATGACGTCTGTGTCTGTGAAGAAGCAGATATTTTTACCGTATTCACAGAAACCCGAGGACGTCAACGCCGACCTACATCGGCCTAAGCCCAGCGCTGCCTTCATGAGCCTCGGAAAAAAGAGTGGCTTGCCTTTATAAATCTGTCGTATTTCACTGTGTTTTTACATTTTCCCTCTGTTTCTTTTAGTTTGAACTAAAACAGAAAACAGTCCCAACACTCTGAGCTTTTCTTCAGAAGCACACTAGAGGGCGCTGTCAGAGGAGAGAGTGAGGATAAGGGCTCAGATTCAGTTTGTGGCAGTAAAATAGTCCGGTTTTGTTTTTTTCCTGTAAACGCAACATGACCCTGCACCAAACACGAATGATATTTGACCTCCTCCACTTTTAGCCTCTGCTCGTTGGTTTTACTCCAAAAGACCAGCGTCGACAGCAAATATTTATTTAGTTTTAGTCTCTTTTGTCTAAAATGCGTCTCCTCCTCCTTTTGATTGGATTTCATCTCGTCTTGTTTAGTTTTTATTTGTTGATTAAAGTGATTAAAGTTTTTGTTCTCATTAAGTACTTTTAATTACGTTTTTGGATGCAAAAATATGTTGTTGATGAAAACTATGACGAAAAGAAATGAACTGCAACAGACATTTTAGTACTACGTCCTAAGCACTTCTTCAGAGTGTGCATTTGTTGAAAACAAAGGGTGTTGAGACAAGGGTCCGAAGCCGATAAACAGAAGAATTCTGACAATAGATCGCCTTCAACAAAAACCTGTTCAAAACGATCTAAAACCTGTTAAAATCCAACTAAAACCTTCTGAAAGCCATCTAAAATCTGTTAAAATCCAACTAAAACCTTCTCAAATCCTTCTAAAATCTGTTCAGAACCAACTAAAACCTTCTCAAATCCTTTTAAAACCTGCTAAAACAAGTTAATGTTAAATTAGTGTTAAATTAATCTTAAAGATATCTTCTGTAAGACCCAAATGAAGATGAAATCTCACATTAGCACCATCTTCGGCCCCTGAATGGATTCTTATTAACTATTGCGGCCCCTCACCACTTTGAGTTTGACATCTACAATCTAACATAATAATTAACTTTTGCAATGATTAATGTGGTCATGGCTACAACAGAAAACCAATACAAACCTTTTTTTTTTCCCTAATTCACAGACGGACAAATCCCCAAAACAAGCCTAAAGTGGACAGTCTGTTTCTGTCTGAGATATAAGCAGCTTAAATCAATGACGCCACGTATTTACTACAGCAGCAGGAGAATCCAACACGTCACACATCAGAGCTCACCGTGATCCAGCGACGATTCCAGGAAACGCACCGGAAACTACACTAACTCCAGACCAAAGTCTACAATTCAGACGCCTGGGTTTTACTATTACAAAAGTTTCCAGGAAGTAAAAAACACCGCTCCTTTTTATTCTAAGAACTGACCTTTAAGGCAGATTATGTAACATCTGACATGAATAAAACGATGATTGAGGTTATTTTACAGCAAACCAGATGTGAACAGTCTGCAGACAATGTGGAATAAGCAATGGACCTTTTGATACTGACTCAGACTCTGACGGACACAGTTATAAAGACACACAACCACATAAAACCCACCGATTTTAGACAAACAACAATTTGTGCTTCAGGCTGATTTTACTTCAGAAAATAAACAGTTCAGGCTGCTTTAAACTACTCTTTTCATCACTAACTGGGTCCCATTTACTCAAAAGCTTGTTTAGTTAAGCCTTTTTTGCAGCTGCATTGACTTATTTATGATTTGTATAACTATTTTGGAAAACCAGACAAATTCAACTAAAAGACAACATAAGGTAAACATCACTGTATCTTAAACAGAGACAGAAAATTCACTCAAAATACAAAAAAACATTTAGCTTCAAACAGGCCAAGGGTGATTGTAAATGTTCTAATAAAGTGAATGAAAGCCTGCTGTAGTTTTATAGTAAATTATTAGTAAAAGAAAAAGGGTAAATCTGTCCTTTATCTCTTAGAGCAACAACAAGTCAGTTTTTGATCTGATCTGTAATCCTTCAACACTCACAACAAACCTGCCTTTGACGTTAACTCTACTTTCAAAGCACTGTTCTTTCAAAAAGAAACTGAAGCAAGCAATAATTTAGAATGAAATTATATTTAATCATTCCTGATAATGGGATTCAGGAAAACAAAAAAGGTCAATAGTTTTAGAGTGTAGCTGATTTGTTGTTATTAATGTGGCTGTATCTTTGTGAATATTCCCTTAAACTCATTATTACTGTCAAAGTGTAGAAGGTATAAACATGTTTAAGTGTGATACTTTTAATGTTTATGTGATAAATGTGTTATAAATGTCTTTTAACGTGATAAAGACTTATAGGATCCTTAAATAAACAAACAAACAAATACAATTTAAACTTTTGCTGCTAATTTGATGCAAAGATTTTAAATATTTGCAAATATGAGGTTTTGGGCATTTCTTTCCAGACCTGCTGCAGACACAATGGCAGAGCTGGTCAATATCAATAATATATTATATCCAAGGATGAATGGGAGACATATATCCAAATCAGGATCAAACCAGGGTTAAAGGCAGCAGTGAAAAAGCAGAAATCTATCCCGTCTGAATGAGATTTAAAGAGATTCTCCGTGTGACTGTCATTACTGTCATTATTGTGCTGCTCCTTCAGTTTGACCTTCTGCTCTTTCTCCTCCCTCTCTCTTCTTTTCAGACGAATCTCAGCCCTGTCTCGGTCTGGTCCAGGTGCAGGTCTGAGCATGCTCAGTGCGGCCCGGCGCTTACATAAAGAGCTGCAGAGGACGGCGTGTTATAAAAGAGTGAACTGCTGCTGCGGTCTGTAATTACACCTGAGAGAGCGGAGCAACAGGTCGCCGTGGCTTTGAAACCACAGACAACGAATCCAGACGTCTGTGGTTTTATTAAACGGTTTTAAAGATGAAATGCCTCAGTCAGAGCTGTCTGAGAGGAATATATGGTTATGTGTCAGTCCTGGCTTTGAAAATGTTCCAGTGTAAAGGCATGTATAATTAAAATATTCTGCACAAATCAATATAAGGCTGCATCCAGACTGACAATGAATGGCCTTTAAACAGCCTCTAGAGCTGGATACAGGGGTTTACTTAAGGAGAAATAAGAAAAAACTTACATAAACTGTGACACTGAAAGCATCACAGCAGCCAATATGAAGTTCTTTTTGTTTTTGAGACATATTCTAGGCTTTTTTTGTTCATATACAGTGGTCTCAAGTTTGGGACACAGATTCACTTTTTTGCCATTTGCAGTCAAACACCACAATCATTTGGAAGAGCCCAGCAAACCAAACACAAGACACTCACTTCCTTAAAGACAATGTCAACAAAATAAATAAATACATGATAAAAACAGACAAAGAGACGGAGAGAGAAGCTACAGGTTCAGTTTGACTTTCACTCTGCTCTAAAATATTTGCAAATCTGAGGCTTTAGGGATTTCCATACAGATCAACAGAGCTATCCTCCAGACTTTATCCAGACTTTACATGAAGCAGCTGCAAATGACTAACACAGACCCAGAGTATCTCCTGCTGGTGATCTAATACAGCCTCTGGAGACCCTCTGGAGACCCTCCGGAGGAACAGAAGGAGCAGGAGAGTTGTTGATGAGCTGTTAGTGATGTTTATATTGCACTGTACAAGCTGTTCTCTCCAAAAGCTTGTTCATCATTTATATTTAACTGTTTGGATATGTTCGAATGCATCTATTATTGTTGATTTATTTGTCAAAAGTACAAGCAGCTCCTTTAAAACCCCAACTAAGGAACATAATCTTCTCTCTGGACAGAATGTAAAACCTCAATTAGCAACAAAAATGCATTCGAGGCTTTTCTCTGTAAAACTGTGTTCCTCGAGGCTCTGCGGGTTTTTTTTCGTTCTGGTTTCTGTTCCCAGTGGCACACATCGGCCGTCTGAGCGTCAGTGTTGAGACTGAGGCTTATGTAACGCCGCCTTTGGCTGTTACACAACCTGCTGCTCACAAGAACCGCACGTCCCGACCGAGAGCTCTCCTCGGGGCAGACGGACTTCAGCCCGACGCCCAAAACACAAACAGCTCGGCCATGTTTACGACAGAGACCAGAGACGCAGGTTTGAGCTCGGACGACGACCGAACAATGGGTTTGATTGAGACAAAGTGGAAGTAAAGAAAGATGATGGCCTCTTTCCAATCAGAGCTGAGGGTTCAGACGGATTAGAAATGCACTCAATGATCCGAAAATGCATCGATAATAAGACACTGAAGCCATCGAATAAACAACAGCCTCAAGTTTATTCAAAAGACACAAAAAATGTCTTTGATTAAAGGATGAAAAGTTCTTCTTGCTTTAACTCTGTCTCCTTCACCAAATACTGACCTCCACGAGTCTGGACCTGGTCTAAGACTGGACTAACTCTGTCTCCTTCACCAAACACTGACCTCCATGAGTCTGGACCTGGTCTAAGACTGGACTAACTCTGTCTCCTTCACCAAACACTGACCTCCATGAGTCTGGACCTGGTCTAAGACTGGACTAACTCTGTCTCCTTCACCAAACACTGACCTCCATGAGTCTGGACCTGGTCTAAGACTGGACTAACTCTGTCTCCTTCACCAAACACTGACCTCCATGAGTCTGGACCTGGTCTAAGACTGGACTAACTCTGTCTCCTTCACCAAACACTGACCTCCATGAGTCTGGACCTGGTCTAAGACTGGACTAACTCTGTCTCCTTCACCAAACACTAACCTCCATGAGTCTGGACCTGGTCTAAGACTGGACTAACTCTGTCTCCTTCACCAAACACTAACCTCCATGAGTCTGGACCTGGTCTAAGACTGGACTAACTCTGTCTCCTTCACCAAACACTGACCTCCATGAGTCTGGACCTGGTCTAAGACTGGACTAACTCTGCCAACTGGATTAGTCCTGATTTCTCTTGAACCACACCTAGTTTTTAGTTGATTAAACCGGTTTTACTTGAATTTAACCCGTTTTAATTAGAACAGACCAGATTTGATTTGGATCAGACGTTATTTTACTTTGATTAAACCGGTTTTAGTTGAATTAAACCTGGCTTTACTGGATTAGACCTGGTTTTATTTGGATTAAACCTGGCTTTACTGGATTAGACCTGGTTTTATTTGGATTAAACCTGGCTTTACTGGATTAGACCTGGTTTTATTTGGATTACCTGGTTTACTCTGCCTTCTTCACCAAACACTGACCTCCATGAGTCTGGACTTGGCCTTATTTAATGTGGTTTAGGCTCCAACACTAGTTAATATCATACCTATAGGGACCATATTATGCACTGTACTATAAAAGCCTCAATGTGGACTTACTGCCAAATCTAAAAAGGGCTTTTATGAACACTAACCTAATTCATCTTTACTTAGAGCCAAATATGAGTTCTCTATTAAACCATTCACTGCACACGTCTCGGAAAAAGCTCTCATTTAAGTAAAAAACAACCTCTTAACCCAGATGCACATCCGCCGCCCGCTCCATCTGTGAATATACTCTTCTGCTGTTTCTGTGACTTCATTTTTCAAAACCGTGACCTGCTTTTAGTACCGACTCCTTCCTCAACATCTGCTGGAACATTCTGAGTCGTGTTGCCGTTTGATTTCCTGAGCTGCGGCAACACAACTCCATCTGCCCGTCACATGACCCGCTTCGGAGCGACGTGCCAATAAAAACGCTCCTCTTCGTAGTAATTTATGGGCGGACCGCTGGAGTTATATCTGTACTTTTGCTCCGGGGTGATCTGAGGTGAAGCTGAACTGCAAACGGAAACGAGAACCGCAGTGATCTTTGGACGCCGCAGAAAAGGGAAGGCCATTTCCTGCGTCGCAGTTACATAAGCGGAGCAGCCGTGACAAAAAACAAAAGATGATATCTGTAAACCAACTCTCCACACCTGTGTTACGCAACAGTCTTTTTATTGGAGCGAGGCAAGGACGTTACAAAACACTGCAGTGGAAGAAATAAAAGTCCTTCAAGTGAAAGTCCAGAAAACTGGTTCATCCTCAAATATGAAGAAGAGAGACGAGAAAGAGATTCTGACTGTTTTAATTTAATGTAGACTCCACTCTCCTCCAAAAGCAGCCGAGGGACCTCTCCTGCTTCTCTTTTATTAAAAAATAAAACCAGACCAATATTTCCTCCAAAATACTAATCCATTTGACCAAACTGAAGTTTAGAGTTTAGCGTTAGCTTAGCTGTGACTTCAGCGTCAGGACGACAATTATCTCCTCCTCGTTAAACATGACGTGATTGAATTGACAGTATTTATCTGTGTTTTACGTTGCCTCCCTTTTCTCTGTTGATGCTTTTCTTTTTTCAGCTGTTTCTCTGTTAAAAGACATATTCAGCTGAAAATACACTTTATCTGCAGCTAGAAGATTTTAAAAAATCAGGTACAGTCTGTTTAAGCTGCAACCAACTGGATTTCAAATTAAGAAAAGACAAAAGTTTGGACATATCTGAAGAATATTGATGAACTCATGACATTTAGGCTCATGCAGGTTTTAGAAATATTTGAAATATGACTTTATGACTTAAAAGAAGTGGACTATCATTGTTAGTCATTGATAATTAGAGTTTAAAGGGCCATAGGAGTAAAATGATTCTGTCAATATCAAATAAAAGGATTTTTCAAGCTCTTTCAAGATGTATTTTCCAGGTTTCCAGCACTTTCTTCGAACTATTGTGACTCATACATCCAGACATTTTGCAAAATAAGAGAAATGGACTAGTTTTATTGCTCATTATGCTTTTATGCTAGCCTTTTCTCCACTAATAAATGTTTAAGTACATTCACAGAGAGGCTGCGGGTCTATAGTTAGCCCCCGGACCCTGTTGGAACCAGCGCGGTTCTTATATAAGCGCAAAGACATGTGAGAACAGTCAGAGCGGACACGGGGTGAGCTGAGGTAGGGCTGGTGGTTTGTAGGCCAGTGTGTCACTCTGCAGCTGCTGAGGAGGAGGAGGAGGAGGAGGCGAAGAGCGTTACGTAAAAGCACACAGTGTACTCTGAGCGTCCACACTGAACCCTGCAGACAGAAAACACAGACCTGAGGGAAGTGGACAGGACACACTCAAAACAGCACCACCGAGCTTTTTGGATTCAGATAAAAGCTTCAAAGTAAATTATCGGGTGGTTTTCTGATTTAAAGCAGGAAGAACAGACTGTTTTTCAGAAGCCACTCGACGATGCCAAGAGCCTAAATAAGTACTAGTGTTTCCTAAGGGCACTTTCTTAAGATCCCAGCCTTGTCCTGGACTTATTTTTACAAGGTCCTATCTGGAACATAGACGTCTCAGGGTTTTAAAATCAAGGCAGGTCATAACCACAGCTGCTTTATTAGTCTTATGATTGGACAAAACAGTCAGATTGAGACAAAAGTCAAGATTAAGTCCAAATAAAGAGTGTTTTGAAGGACAATACTGTGACAGAACTTTAAATGACATTATGTGACTGTTGATTAGTTCATGTTTGGTGGGAAATTAGTCAAACTTTGGTTCATTTTGAAGTAATTAAAAAAAAATGTAATCCTTCTAAAGCTGGCTCTCCCCTCCACGAGTTTGAACTTGGTCTAAGACTGGACTTGTAGGGCTTGGTTTTGTTAATAAAGATCTCTTCTAATGTATCCTGCACTGATCTTGTCTTAGTCTAGAAGGAAAAGGAAAGGAAACAGGTTCTGAGTCGCCCTGTCCTGACTTTAACGTCTACTTTTTACATCTTTGGGGACATGCAGCATTCATGCAGGGAATTACTGATTAAAGTTAACAAAATGGTGGATCCTGCCCTGTCTCATGGCATTTGGTCTTGAATGAAGGGCATAAGGGACTGTGTTGAAGGTGTTGTCTCTGAAAACTGAAGCTGACAGGACGGTGATCTCTGAGTCGTGACGTTACACTAGTCTTTGGTTAAAGTTTCTACTTGTTTTCTAGGTTTAGTCCTGGGTTTGGTGCTGGTTCAGTCCCATTTTAGGTCTCTCTTTAGTCCTGGTTAGATCCTGGTTTAGTCATAATTCAGACCAGCCCTAGGTCTAGTTTGGTCTTGTTTGTGCGTCATCCAGGTCTGGTTTAAGCTAGTCCTGATGCTTAAGTCCAAATTTAGGTCCTGCTTTAAGCCATACTGTTAATACTCCTTGGTTTTGGTTTAATCCTGGGCAACTTGTAGTCTTTGAGTATAATTTAGACCTGTATTAGACTAAACCAGGTCAAAGCTAGGAGTTAGCCATGGCCAAAATGGCTCCAAACCAGAGTGAACCAGAACAAAACCCAGAACAAAACCACGACTAAATTTAGGCAGAACAAAACCAGGATTAAGCTGGATAAAAGATAATGGAGCTGGAGAGGACAAGACCTCATATTTCTCATCTGTCCCTCCGTCCATCTTGATATATAGTCGAAATTTATATGTGAACAAATAACAGCTTTATAAACCCCAAACATTTACAAAGAAACAGTGAAATTCAATCCTCCATCCTCTTGTCTGAGGCACAGGTTGTTCCTGACTCTAGATCACAATGAGCCAGGTCCTGCCACTGACTGCATCACGCTGCTGCAAACGGGGAACACTGTGTACTTTTGGGCTTTTTCGACACAAGACTCACTGCTTTTGGACCGAGGACAAAGCACGACTCTTATTCAAACACTATTAATCAGATAGAGATGAAAGAATTACAACTGTGGAGGCATTTCTGAGAAGGATTTTAATACCACCACGATGCAGTTTGATTCTAATCAAATCCAGACAACGAAAATGTGCTTAATATCGATCTGTATAAAGGTTGTACTTGAGTTTGAAAACCACTGTTTTACTGTAATAGTTTGGTTGTTGCAGCTTAATCCAGAAGTCAATAGAAAGAAAGAGTTATCTGCTGCACTTTTAATATGAATCGTTGTTTAATTGTGTAACATATCCAAGTAAAAATGTTAATTATTCAGTATTATCAAATGTAGGGTGACCATGTGTCTCTATTTCACAGTTCATGTCCCAACATAGATCTGTAAAAACATTAATATGTCCCAGTTTTGAACAGACTCTGTCCCTATTGTCCCCATTTTAACAAACATCAATCACTGCAGCAAACTTTACTGTAGGTTTTCAACAGACTTTTGTTGCTTAATTCATTTGCCCCATGTTTTTTTTTACCCATAAACAGCCTTTATATTCAACCTGAGGCTCTAGCTTTATTGGGAACATGTGCATCTATAATGTGTTTATGTTATGGTCTAAAAAGATAATTTTTTTGAGCTTTTTTTTGTTTTTTATGTTCAAATACACAATTGCAGCTCTGGTTTTCTTGCTATAATTCATTGGAATAATCATTGTTTCAAACTGAACACACATTTTCCAACAATTATTTTTTTTCATCTGCCAGTGGGTTTGTGAAAAAAGTGTCCCAGTTTGGAGTTGTGGAAATATGGCTTTATATCTCTGTTAATGATGTGTTACATGGATGCCTCTGGTTTAAATGCAATAAAATCTAATGCTATTATTGGCTACAACTGTTTAAAATGATGTGATAAGAGTGTAATATCATGTAAAAGTCAGAGAAAGTGAAAAGTGTGCGTTTTATCCCGTGTCTCGCCGCTGACCCACTGCTCTCATGAACCATATGTGGGTTTTTTCTCAGTCACACGCGTTCTCCGGCAGCGTGGCCCGGTCCTAACCCAATCCACCAATCAGCTTCCAGCGCCGCTTGACGTCACCGCGAGCCAGCCAATCAGAGCGAGGCACCGGGGACCACAACACGACGCACGTTAAAGGCGGTTAGAAGCGAGCCGGGAGCAAAGTGTGCACAAAACTCGATAAAAAATGGGTAAAAACCGTAAAAATAGAGTGAATATCGAGTGAAATTTAAAGTTAATACAAATAGAAAGAGGTATAAAGATGGAAAAGGTAAAAAATAAAGAGAAGGGACGAGTTGTGGAAGCTCGAAAATGAGACTGTTACACAACGATGTTAAGTAACTTAGCGACAATCAAACCCACGTCCAACGCATTTCCACGAAATATTCTTCGATTAATAGACTCCCCTTTTAATCTATTGAGTCTTTTGGACATGTTTTGGTCTTTTTCACCATTTTAAACCCTTATAAATAAGCTAAAAACAACTACAAAGTCCCCATAGAGCATCAACCTAGCTTTGTGTCGATACGGATTTCATAACTGACATTTAAGCTAGCTTTACATCCTCAAATCACAAAAAGAACCACATTTACCGAACAAAACTGTAAAATAGTGAGTAGTATTGTGTTATCAAGGCTTAAATAACTTGTCATAACCACAATAAGTTGCATTTTAGACGGCATATGCAGTCTTTTATAGCCTAACATCAAATTCAACG
The DNA here is from genome assembly GCA_036850595.1 of Rhyacichthys aspro. Lineage (NCBI taxonomy): Eukaryota > Metazoa > Chordata > Actinopteri > Gobiiformes > Rhyacichthyidae > Rhyacichthys > Rhyacichthys aspro. The sequence continues at coordinate 23,217,695 of CM072154.1, read as the reverse complement.
TTGCACCAAATCTTTCCACATATTTATGAGCAAAATTAGCATTCGTTCAATCACTCAATATATTGTGCATTTTCAAAGAATTTTACAGCTGCCGTGATGCCTCTTTTGTAACCAATGTCGTGCTCTCCTCAAAAGGGTGATGTCCCATTTTTTAGTCTCGTTTTCGAAGAGGTTTAGATGCACAAGTTGTCCTATTTTGCTTATTTAAAACCAATATTAAAACGCCTACAAATGCAGCATGAAATCCGACAGTTATTCAATACTTGGGTAACATTTTGATGTTTGTCCTCTGCACAGATGCATTTCCAGCGCTATTTAACAAAGCTTCGTGCCATTTCTTCGCCTAAAGATTTACGCACCTCTTCCTTGACTTAACACCAACTTTTTAACCCAAAACATGTTATTTCTGCGTTGAAATCACGTACCTGCAAAAGATTCTGACTCGTCCAAAAGCAGCATGGTCACCGCCGAGCTGCTGTGCGTCCCCGGTGCGTAATTGTTTGTCTTTTTTGGCACCTAAACTCACTAAAAACTAAACTAATCGCGGTTGTTTCCTTGTCCGAGGCTGGGGTGGATGTGTGGCTGTTTGGCTGACTGGATTTGTCCGCTGTGGATGCTCTTCCTCGGAGGCAATAACAGTGAATGTGAGCGGAGCGGCGCGCAGGAGGCTGGCACATCTCAAACTTACATAAGCTCTCATGCTGGAGCCGGGGCCCGTCCGAGGGGGGACTCCTACAACCAGCCATCAGCGCCTGCCTGCTTTGAAACGCACACCACTCCTACACAGCAGCAGATATCCGCCCACACAACCGGAGTTTAGATGTTTGTTGGTCATTTGAAGAGCTTTGAGGAATGTTCAGGAATGTGTGCGACCAGAGCCGGGGTAGACATGCTTGTAACCTTTAAACTTAGGCACGAAACTAGGATGGATTTTACATAACCTCACAAATATAGAGGTACAAAGACTAGTTTTTGGAAGAAACTTGGGAATAATTGATTCATTTTGTTGCTTTAGTTTGTTTGTAATGACATTAACAGAAAGGCTTAAGCTAAAGTGCAGTAGGAAAATGTTGAAAATGGTCCATTAGGAATTAGAAAACATTACAAACAAACAAATAAACCTACAAATAGTCATCTAGTGCTTGCAGTTAGAGTCAGTAAGAAGCGAGAGAGGTAAAAATGGAAGAGGAATTGGAGAAAAAGATCAATGGAAAACGAAAGCAAACATGGATAGAAAATTGTCTGTAAAAAGTAAGAATGAATGACAAGAAAAATAATAATAACAATACATACTCCTCATTTAAATTTGAGGTTCTATTTCAAGGCTACTTTAAATAATAAATAAAAGTACAATAAACAAGATGCTAATATGGTTTGCGGAGATTATGAATTCCTCTGATGTAAACAATGATAGATGATGTGACAAGATATTTTATTATGTGGCTGCTCAACCAAAGTATGAGGTTGATGTCAGTGCAAATAGAGTCTATAAAGAATGTATAGTGCTTGTGTAAACACGTCAAAGGTTAAATGGTGTCAGTCGACATTAAAAATGAGTGTGTGTCAGAGGTCACATGATCCTAGGATTTATATTTATTTTTAAATTTGCACTAAATGTGGAAAAAATGGTGAGAACATAACTTTTAAACCCATTTTATTTTGATTATGAATGGATTAAAGAGATGTTTGAGTTAGAATAGTTTAAATGCTTTTACAAAGAGTCAGATTGGGCAGATGTTCCACTTGGTGTGACATATTTGTGATCAAAAAGACAAAACTGACTAAACCAGAGGTAATTGTGGGCAAAAATTGGAGTAAACCATTGTTAAAGGTCTACATTAGCCCAATTTAGGATTAAATAAAAAGCTGAATCCAGGATAAAATCAGGAATAACCCAGGAAAAAACAGAACTAAAAACAGTAGCAGTTTTAGAGAACATGGGATTATACCAGGTCTACACTGAGATCCTAGGACTTAAACAGGAATGAAAACAACAAACTAAAGCCAGGAATAAATCTGGAAAAAAACATGAACAAATAGAAACATAATCCACGCTAAACCTACGACTGGAAGAACAGGTAGACAACAATAATCAAGAAAAACCAAGGCCAGAGCTAAAAATAATGGGACAAAATGACAATCAAGAACCAATAAAGTTAAAACAAAGACAAAACCTGGACCAAAACAGGAGTAAAAATAAAATTAAACAAGGACTGTGTTAAAATTAAAATGAACAAAAGTAAACCTAGGACAAAACTGGGACTAAATAAGGACCTCACCTTAACCTTAAGTGTTTACATGTTAGAATATATGTCTTCACGGCTTATTTTTTAAACTGAAATTGTATATATTTTGAAAGTGTTGGGAATAGATCTAGAGTAGAATCAAATAAACAGAAACCAAAATAAGGCAAAAACGATTTCCCGTCAATAAATACCACAATTACACTGTGTTTGTAATAAAATGCTGAGTATTTGAGGAATTCCCATAATTCAACAGGCCACATCCCTCACACACCACAGACTAAACCAGACTTCTGAGAAAAATACTTCTCTGTGACGTTAAAGCGAGACCCAGGACTAAACAAGGACCGATCCCAGGACGAAGTCTAGGACTAAACTGGACAGTCCTCGCTGAGGCCTCTTAGTTTATTAGCACTGCTCCAGAAAAAGGTTTAAAAAGTGGATATATTTTCACAAAGAAACGCCAACATTGCTTTATTCTTGTGTTTAAAGCCTGTAGTATTAGTTGAGCCGGAGTTCACAGCGCCCCTAGTGGCCTGGCAGAGGTAAACCCACAATTAAACCAGGACTAAAACCAAACACTTGAATAAACTAGGAGTAAAACTGACTAAACCTAGGACTAAACAAGCTCTGTTTGGTCTTAAAACCAAGACTCAGCCCAGGATTAAACATTCAACTAAATCAGGACTAAAGCTATCTATTAAACATTGACTAAACTGAAATAAAACCAGCAGTAGATGCACTATTAACAGAAACCAAACTGGATAAAAACAGGACTAAATTTGGCTAAAGTTCACTCTAAACTAGGATTAAACTGAGTCTAAATCAGTATAAAACCCAGGACTTAACTACATTAAAACCCAGGAACAGACCAGATCTAAATCAGAGCAAAACCCAGACAAACCAAGATTAAGCCCAGGACTAAACTAGGACTAACAGAGGAGTGGAACTAACCATTAAACACAGCACTATTCTCACAATTAACACAAACCAAACTGGACTAAACCCAGCTCTGAACCAGGACTAAACCAGGCCTAAGTCTAAGAATAAATGAGGGAAAATACTAAGACCAAACACTAGATAAAACATGGCGTGAAATGGACTAAACCTTGAACTAAATACAGACTGATTTCATGAATAAATCTTAAACTAAACAGGGCACAGAGTCAAAAAATAGTACAAAACCCAGAGCAAAACTAGGACTAAACTAGAGACTGTACAAAGACCAAACACTTGAACAAACAAGAGTACAACTGACTAAATCCAGGACTAAACAAGCTCTGTTTTGGGTTAAAAGCAAGTCTCAGCCCAGGATTAAATTAGGTCAAACAGACTAAAACTAAAACTAGCCGTTAAACATTGACTACATCAGGACTAAACCCATGTCTAAGCAGATTTCAAACTAAATCACTAACTTTAACCAATAACAAAACAGTTACAGTTATCTCACTCCACTTTAACTTCTTAGAAACACTTAGCCTTACTTTATTCTCTTTTCCTTCTTTCCCAAATTCACACAAGGGCACTTTTTTCTAGAATATCTCTAACCTTTATTTCATAACAGCTCTTATGAAACGTCTGAGTCTTGCTGTGGCAGCGTGGATCGACTCGACCCGGCGCCGCTGCAGATGTAGGTCAGTGTTATAAAGACAGACGCAGTCAAAAGAACAACTCTGAAAGAATTTAAAGCAGCAGAAACCTGTCAATGACGAGATAACACGAGAGACACGAGGGACTTGGAGATAAGGATCCAAAATAGAGGCGGGGAAAGTCAGTTCAAATCTACACTCACCCATGTCATGTGCTCCAAAGTTTGTAGTTTCTAACTCTCTAATCCATTCTGTTTCAGGGTTTTCACACTTTTACATGAACTCCAGGTCTGCTCTACCCTGCCTCCACGCCGCACACATCCCGGGGCAGTTTGAATTGGTCTACAGAGTGTCCCTAAACGCTGCCGTCGTCTCTCAACGTTCAGCCCAGTCCCGCTCTGAAAAGGACAGAAGGCCGTCGGGACAATTACAAAACAATGAGGCCATGAAAGCTTCCCGGAGTCGTCGCGCGCGGAGAAACCCCCTTTTTCCTTTTTGCTTTCTTTGTCAATGCCTCTGCTTCCTGCCTCCCTCCTTCCACCCCATACATTTGTCACGTTGTGATGTCACTAAGTCACGCCCACTCCAGAGGCTGCCTTAGGTAACAGGGGTAAAAAGGTTCAAGCAGGAAAACACCCGGAGCAAATTTGAGAGAAACAAGGGCAAAGGGCGAGGTATAGTTTTGAGGTTTTTGAACTTTACTCTAACGCACCTTTTCAGAAAGTGATAAAGGTTCCTACAGTTTCTACAATTAAGCAAAAACTGATGAGCGTGGATGGGGTTAAAGTAATAATCAATAAACTGGAAGCTCTAATGGATGCATCTGGAATTAAAGAGTGTGCAGTGACTGGTGTTGTGCCAATTTAAGTAACCCAGTCAGAATCATAAAAAACATTCCTTTTTAGAGAAGCATTTGATATTGCCTAATTTTAGTCTGTTTTTAATATTTGTTTTATTGTTTTTATTGGATCTTGATGTAGATTAGTGCAATATAAATACAGTTTATCATTATTATTATTAAAAACAGTGCTTTCCAGATTTTCTAAAGGGCCACAGAGGGATTCAATGCCGATGTATTTGAGGGAGTTTACATTTTTCGGTGCAAAAACTAGAGAGGGAAGTGTTTAAATGAGGCACACAACTTCATTTATCACGGTTTGCGACTCAAAAGCGGTGCGTAGTGGCAGAATTTTCCACAAAAAGACTTATTGCGTCTGGCTTCAGAAAGAAAATCCCCTGAACAAGGAACATCACTGCAGACATTTATGAAAACTGACACAAAAGAACGCAATTATTCACACGTAATTTTTTCCTGAAGCTCAAATTTAAAGTCATAAAAGCTCTTAAACACGTCTCTACTCCAGTAACATCCCACTTTATGTTGCACAAATGTCAGGTTTGTCCAAGACACAATAAACATCTTGATCAGACTGATTTTTCTGTAAAGATCACGTGATAATCCCGCTGGGTGTCCCTCCCTCGTCCCGCTGCAGGTTCACGGAGCATGAACAGAATAAATGAGGCAGTTTTTGAATAACTTTACAAAAGCTGCTGTCCGCCCTGAGCAGTTTAACACATATGTCACTAAATAAACACATCCACAAATTAGCATCTCAGGCAGAACTGCACAGCTTAGTAGATCTAGCCCCTAGAGTTTAGAGAGGTGTGGAGTAAACTTAGTTAAACATTAAACTTTACAAAGTGAGTGTTTATACTTTTTGTCTAGAAAACCAATAGAAGGTGTAAGTCTTTAGATAGAACTCCGTTATTCCTCAAAACTGGAAAGAAATTAAATCGAAGTCAATCACTGACATTTAAATAAAAATTAAATTTAGTTCTAATACAATGAATAAACTGTACATTTTAATGAGTAGAATGACAGTAAGATGACTTTCTCAGAGTCATACAAACACACTTGGAGCTTTTTCATTTCATTCTGTTTGTGTCATTGTTTTTGTGTGTCAATGAAAGAGCTTCTTGTGAATGGGATTGTCTATTTCTAGTTTTATCTTCCACTTCTCTAAAGCCTCTACAGAGTGGTATGTGTTAACAGCCTGTTTATCGAGTTTACGACGTGTGATCCGTTCCCTTTGAGCCAAACGACTAGTTTACAACTGGTTTCAAGTCTCAAACACGACAGCTTTCCTTTAAAGCCGTTTCCATCCTGCTGATTTATTCTTTAATAATTGTTACTTTGAACAATTTAACATCTTGTAAAGAGGAAATTGTTTAATGGGCTTCATACGTCATTGGTCAAAGTGGCTTCAAAAACATGGAACACACTTTAATTAATCCCAAAATCTTGTATCCAGACAAGTTACAACAAATAAACATTTAGAATTCAAGACCTTCCACAGCTATTCCAGGATATCTGAGTCCTCTCAATCCCTGGGTCTAGTTTTGATGAACATGAACAGACACGAGACGACCCAAAGATTTCATTCTTATTACAGGTGTTAGCTGGATTTGAACAGGTTTAGTTTGGTCTGAATAGGTTTAAGGTTAATGAACATGTTATGGTCGGTTTTGAACAGGTTTTAGTTGGATTTGAACAGGATTTAGTTGGATTTGAACATGTTTAGGTGAATTTGCACAGTTTTAGTTGGACCTGAACAGGTTGTAGTTGGATTTGAACACCTTTAATTGGATGTGAACAAGTTTTAGATGGATTTGAACAGGTTTTAGATGGATTTGAACAGTTTTAGTTGGATTTGAACAGGTTTTAGATGGATTTTAAAAGGTTTTAGTTTGATTTAAACAGTTTAAATTGCATTTGAACACATTTAAGGTGAATTTCAACATGTTTTAGATAGATTTTACAAGCTTTAGTTGGATTTGAACAGGTTTTAGATGGATTTGAAGAAGATTTAGTTGGATTTGAACAGGTTTTAGATGGATTTTAAAAGGTTTTAATTTAATTTAAACAGGTTTCAATTGGATCTGAACATGTTTAAGGTGAATTTCAACAGGTTTTAGAAAGATTTTACAAGCTTTAGTTGGATTTGAACAGGTTTTAGATGGATTTGAACAGTTTCAGTTGGATTTGAACAGGTTTTAGATGGATTTTAAAAGGTTTTAGTTTGATTTAAACGGTTTAAATTGGATTTGAACACATTTCAGGTGAATTTCAACAGGTTTTAGATAGATTTTACAAGCTTTAGTTGGATTTGAACAGGTTTTAGATGGATTTTAAAAGGTTTTAATTTAATTTAAACAGGTTTCAATTGGATCTGAACACGTTTAAGGTGAATTTAAACAGGTTTTAGAAAGATTTTACAAGCTTTAGTTGGATTTGAACAGGTTTTAGATGGATTTGAAGAAGATTTAGTTGGATTTGAACAGGTTTTAGATGGATTTTAAAAGGTTTTAATTTAATTTAAACAGGTTTCAATTGGATTTGAACACATTTAAGGTGAATTTCAACAGGTTTTAGATAGATTTTACAAGCTTTAGTTAGATTTGAACAGGTTTTAGATGGATTTGAAGAAGATTTAGTTGGATTTAAATAGGTTTCAATAGGATATGAACAGGTTTTAGGTGAATTTCAACAGGTTTTAGATGGATTTGAACAGAAATAGTATATTAAACCTGTTTATATAAAGCTGCTGGGGCCTTACACAGTCATTTTTATCATAAAAGTTGAGGTCTGCATGAAATCTCACTGTGTTTTTAAGTCTCACAGTTTGAGATGTTCTGATCTGAGGGTTCCTACAAAGAGCACGTTCTTTATGATTTGGTGAAATAAAGGATTACATAAAAACACCAGTGTGAGGAGTACTGTTTCACGTTTATCGGTTAATTCTCTGGAGCAGAAATCCTCCCTGAACCGCTCGACCCCGAACAGCTGACGAGTGAGGAGCGGGATAATCCTGCGCAGATCGATCCTGCCTCTGAAAGGACAGCGCGGTCACATGTCTGCTCTAACACTAACCCACATCCAGCACACATTCACCTTTACCACAGTACCACAGATCCCCCACAAGCCCCGCCCACACCAGGAAGCGCCGGCTCACATTGCACTGTTTACATAACCGGCCGCGACCAATCGACTCGCGGCTCGCTGACACAAACACACCAGGGCCGGGTTCCAGCGTTTCTGTCTCAAGAGCTGCCAAGAAAAGCAGGATTACATAAAATTAAGCTCTGATACTTGTTCTGTAAGAAACACTGTACACGCTGTACTAATCCTATCATCATCACTGAGGAAATACAACAAAACAGTTCATAAATGTACTTATATAAAGGATTATTCCACTGTTTCTGCAACAGAAGCTTTAATTAAAGAAGAAGTTGTGTGTGAGACGTTCTTCAAGAGACACAAAATCATGTCAGACAGATTAAATCCTGATGTGAGACGACTGTTTCAGGTTTATTCACAGCTTTATGAGCATTAAAAATCAGACAGTTTCACTACTTTCCTACAATTTAGAGCAGGGGTGTCAAACTCAAACTAGTGAGGGGCCACAATAGAAAATAAGAATCCTCTCAGGGGCCAAAGACTGTGACACTTGAAACGCTTTGATTAAGTTTGGAATGTAAAGTTTCATCTTAATTGGAGTTTTAAAAGGTTAATTTTAACTTTTTTCTTTTTTGCTTTCATGGAAACTGGTTTTAGTTGGATCTGAACAGGTTTTAGTTGGATTTGAACGGATTTTATTTGGATTTAAAAAGATATAGTTGCACTTAAACAGGTTTTAGTTGGATTTGATCAGATTTTATTTGGATTTGAACAGGTTTTATTTGGATTTGAACAGGTTTTAGCAGATCTGATTCAACTCCACCTAAAACATGTTCAAATCCAACTAAAACCTGTTCAAATCCAGTTAAAACCTAGTGCCAAATATATCACCTTCTAAAAGCATTGAAGGGCCACATAAAACATGGCAAAGGGCCACATTTGGCCCCCGGGCCTTGAGTTTGACATGTGTGATTTAGAGACTCACTACTTAATGTCACAAGTTTAATGCAATGTAGACGATAAATACAATGTTTTCATTCACTAAACTCAGTAAACTCTTGCATTGTTTTTTAGAGAAAGCACAAATTGAGCATGTTTTGAAGGAATACGACTGTTTATCCACTGGAGCGGTAAAGAACTGGTCGGTACAGATACATTTCCATCCAGTAAACTGTACAATAACACTTTGGGGACATTTCTGGAGGTTTTCAGTCATATATAGTCACATATTCAAGACAAGGTTTCGACAAGGATCTGGACGTCTTTATCTTCAAACCTGCGTCCAGATGCTTTGTTGAAAACTGTTCTCACTTTGTAAAAGCTGGAGCTAAACGCTGCCGGAGGTTGATTAGACCAAAGATAATGCTTAGTCGAGTCAAAATTAGACGCAAATGGAAAAACTAAAACAGATTTTTTTCATTAAATATGTCAAAATAAATATATTCCAAAAGAAAAGATGCTAAATGTATAATTTGTTCATAAAAACAAAGAAAGGTGTTCATTAGCAACAGCTGTTTCTGGTTTATTAGATCTAATGTAGTAGAAGTAGGTCTAATGTTTACTGCAGCAGACTTTTGTGTCTCGTGTGACGTCTCTGTCTCTCTGGACACGGCTCTGTTAACGACACCAGACACAGGTTCATTCAGAGACATTATTACTGACGGAAAAACAAACTGAAAATGCATTACTCTTTATATTTTAGTGTCTATTGAAGATATAGACTAAATTATGAGTAAAACTAAGTTGCATTTCAGTTTAAAGATAAAGACTAAATTAAAATGTACTGTCGACATTAAACCTGGGATTGATTTGTTATTTTAAAACATGTGTCTCTAGAAAACACTCATTTAAACATCCAGAAAAGTCCCAAATTCTGAAAAACAGTATGCAGTATAAACAGGTTTAATATACTATTTTAATATAATATACTATTTCTGTTCAAATCCATCAAAAACCTGTTGAAATTCACCTAAAACCTGTTCATATCCAATTGAAACCTGTTTAAATCCAACTAAATCCTCTTCAAATCCATCTAAAACCTGTTGAAATTCACCTTAAATGTGTTCAAATCCAATAGAAACCCGTTTAAATCAAACTAAAACCTTTTAAAAATCCATCTAAAACCTGTTCAAATCCAACTAAAACTGTTCAAATCCATCTAAAACCTGTTCAAATCCAACTAAAATGTTCAAATCCATCTAAACCTGTTCAAACCAACGAAAAGCTTGCAAAATCCATCTAAAACCTGTTGAAAGTCACCTTAAATGTGTTCAAATCCGATTGAAACCCATTTAAATCAAACTAAAACCTTTTAAAAATCCATCTAAAACTTTTTAAAATCCATCTAAAACCTGTTCAAATCCAACTAAAACTCGTTCAAACTGAAAAACAGTGTGCAGTGTGTTCTAGACTTAAACTAATATAAAATTTGCTGTAAGAATGAACACAAGCCTTTTCAACTTAACTAACAATGCTAAGCTAACTACAGATCCATGAACAGATGTGAATGTTTCCTGCTAAAGCCTGATTTTGTGATTTATAAAAGAAGCCACAGACTCATTAAGCTCTGTTTGAGCAGCCACAGAATGGGCTTTAATCAGGACTTACACAGACTAAACCTAGACCTGTCAGTTTCCCAATTCAGAGGAAAGTGTGTCAAGTGGAGACGCGTTAATTTCACTGTAAATTATTTCTGAAAAGACGGAGCTGACACACAAATTCAGTCTTTATAAAACAGCTCTAAATGGAAACATGAGGCTCTGAAGACTTTTATTTCAGGCCAGAATCGTTGCGACACGTGTTTGTAGATGATATAAGTTCGTATTTACACAACCACGCATCTATAAATCATTACATACATAAGCTGCAGTGTAAGAGAGACAGAGCTGAGTCATGTCTGTTCCCAGAGCTCTGCCAAACTCAAACCCGACGACGGTTTATAACTCATCAGTTTCACATCGAGCCGGAACAAATAACACTCCGTTACCATCTGTTTTATTTGGCAAATTATTTATTCATCGCTTTATTAGAGCCTTAAAAGCAATAATATCAAAACGATCTGCAAAATGTAATCAAGCCACAATAAAAATCTACAAACGAGGAAACGCTCAGCTCCAAGAACATCACTTTAACAAAAGAAACTGAGCGAGAAATGATGAGAATATGCTGCTTTTTGATTCCAACTCACAGAGAAGGAGGATAAAAGAGAATAATTAAAAGAGTGAAGGAGAAAACTGTGAGACGATTACCTCTAGCTTCATTAAGAGTTTAACCAGACTCACAAAATAAACTGAGAAGCAGCAAAGACCTCCTCAAACGAGTTTAAATGAATCAGGAAACGCTCCAATAAATAAAGAGTCTCATTTGTCTCTGAATAACTGATCTAGAATCAGTAAAACTGGGAAAATAAACACAAAACATGTCAAAGAGAAGATAAAGGACTATATTATTAAACGTTTTAACAAACTTTTTCTCATTTGAGACATAAATTATATATTTTTTTCAAGTTAAAGCTAAATATTTTTTGTTTGTGGTAAAGTTCTTCAAATAAAATATAATAAAATATAATAAAATAAAATATAATAAAATATAATAAAATAATATAATAAAATATTAGAGACTGTTGTGAAATGATTCCTCAGATTCATCAAGTCCTAGACTAAACCTCACCTTAAACCTGCTCAAGACCAGGTCTGAACCAGTACCAGGTCTGAACCAGGACCAGGTCTGAACCAGGACCAGGACCAGGTCTGAACCAGGACCAGGTCTGGACCAGGTCTGGACCAGGACCAGGACCAGGTCTGAACCAGGACCAGGTCTGGACCAGGACCAGGCCAAAGCTCCTTTATAAACTCCCGGTTGATTCAGTCTGATTCATGATAAACATGGAACAAAAATCACAAAAAAATAAGAGTCAGATTTATCAAAACAAGTAATTTATTGAGTTTATTGAGACTTCATGGAATACAGCCTGATGCCTTATGTTCATGAGACTGTTCATCGATCCATTATTAAAAAGAAATGTAATTAGTTTTGTATCAAGATCAGTTTAGAATCACGTAATGTTTAACGAGGAGGAGATAATTGTCGTCCTGACGCTGAAGTCACAGCTAAGCTAACGCTAAACTCTAAACTTCAGTTTGGTCAAATGGATTAGTATTTTGGAGGAAAAACTGGTCTGGTTTTATTTTTTTAATAAAAGAGAAGCAGGAGAGGTCTCTAGACTGATTTTGGAGGAGAGTCTGAGACAGGGACAAGAAAAGAACATCAGGTTGTGCCACTTTAATTGTCCTGTATATATTTATTTTCTATTATTTATAAGACAGTACTTCATTACTGTCCTAATGTTGATTATTTAGGACACTTTCTGCTCCTTTCGCCGCTTCGTCCAAACTGTCCAAGACCCTCTGAAGGTCTGACCCGGAGCAAGGTCCCAGCAGAGGGTGGGTTTATTCTCGACTGTTCTCGGTCCAGAGTCCATTTCTCACTGTCACTGTTTGAGTAATAACCCTTCAACCACAAAGACCTACAGAGACCTACACAGACCTACAGAGACCTACAGAGACCCACAAAGACCCACAAAGACCTACACAGACCTACACAGACCTACACAGAGACCGAGAGGCTCCGACCTCGATCAGGACGTCCCAACAGTGTTTACATTTCACTGTAACTTGAAAAATAGTAAGAAAATGGCTATTATTAGTTTTATTTTTTGTCAGTCGTAAGAAAAACTGTGAGGCACCATTTGTTGAAACCTGATTTTAGTCCTGGTTTAGTCCCAGATTTAGTTGTGGGCTATTTTTACTCTTGTTTTTTGGTTCTTAAAACTTAAAACTCTTAAAATATTGATCTAAACACATTTGATTTGTTTGATTTCAAATGAAGATAAAACACATTATTGACATTATTATTACTTTCAGTTCCATTTCTATTTTCTGTTAATTAGCTCCATCACATGTATGAGTTTGGGGTTGCCGCGGCGACGCTCTGACGTGTTCACGTGTGAGAAACGGCGACGCGTGAAGCTAATTTTAGTGTCACATGTTTGAACAGAGACTTTATCAATGTTCACAAGAAAAAAGGCTTTAGATCCGTCTGTGACGTTAATACAATTATAAACTATTTATTTAATAATAAATAGGTTTAGACCTGGTTTAGACCTGGTTTAGACCTGGTTTAGTCCTGGTTTAGACCTGGTTTAGTCCTGGTTTAGTCCTGGTTTAGACCTGCTTTAGACCAGGTTTAGACCTAGTCCCGGTTTAGACCTGCTTTAGACCAGGTTTAGACCTGGTTTAGACCTAGTCCTGGTTTAGACCTGCTTTAGACCAGGTTTAGACCAGGTTTAGACCTAGTCCTGGTTTAGACCTGCTTTAGACCAGGTTTAGACCTGGTTTAGACCTAGTCCCGGTTTAGTCCTGGTTTAGACCTAGTCCCGGTTTAGTCCTGGTTTACACCTAGTCCCGGTTTAGTCCTGGTTTAGACCTGGTTTAGACCTAGTCCTGGTTTAGTCCTGGTTTAGACCTAGTCCTGGTTTGGTCCTGGTTTAGACCTAGTCCCGGTTTAGTCCCGGTTTAGACCTAGTCCCGGTTTAGTCCTGGTTTAAACCTAGTCCTGGTTTAGTCCTGGTTTAAACTTAGTCCCGGTTTAGTCCTGGTTTAAACCTAGTCCCGGTTTAGTCCTGGCTTAGACCTAGTCCCGGTTTAGTCCTGGTTTAGTCCTAGTTCCGGTTTAGTCCTGGCTTAGACCTAGTCCCGGTTTAGTCCTGGTTTAGTCCTGGTTTAGACCTAGTCCCGGTTTAGTCCTGGTTTAGACCTAGTCCCGGTTTAGTCCTGGTTTAGTCCTGGTTTAGACCTGGTTTAGACCTAGTCCTGGTTTAGTCCTGGTTTAGACCTAGTCCCGGTTTAGTCCTAGTTTGGACCTAGTCCCGGTTTAGTCCTGGTTTAGACCTAGTCCTGGTTTAGTCCTGGTTTAGACCTAGTCCCGGTTTAGTCCTGGTTTAGACCTAGTCCCGGTTTAGTCCTGGTTTAGACCTAGTCCCGGTTTAGTCCTGGTTTAGACCTAGTCCCGGTTTAGTCCTAGTCCCGGTTTAGTCCTGGTTTAGACCTAGTCCCGGTTTAGTCCCGGTTGGTCCTTGTTTTTCTTGTGAGCATCCCTCACACCGAGGCCTAACGGAGCGTGGAGGATGGAGCGTCTCCGCGGCGACAGGAGGCGCGGTGTCTTGGTGACGGTTGCCGTGGAGACGCGGGGACAGACGCAGGAGACGGCGGGGGGGCGGTGACTCCGGGTGAAGACAGTAAACATGTTTTCTCCATCTGCGAGAACAGAGCGGAGTTAAAGGGCCACTAAAAATACAGCTGCCATCTGATTGGACCAAAATAAACCGTCGTCATGGAAACGCAGGGAAAAGTTTGGGAAAGTTTGATCAAAGCCAGATTTCTGATATGGACATTTTCACACAAAAGGAAAAAGAGTCTGTGGGAAGTTTTTACAGAAGAATTATTAAAAGATGGTTTAGAAGTTTGGTTCTTTTGTTTTCAGTTTTGGTTTGGATCTGGTTTAGTCCTGGTTTAGACCTGGTTTAGTCCTGGTTTAGACCTGGTTTAGTCCTGGTTTAGACCTGGTTTAGTCCTAGTTTAGACCTGGTTTAGTCCTGGTTTAGACCTGGTTTAGACCTGGTCTAACCAGGTCTAAACCAGGTTAGACCTGGTTTAGACCAGGTTTAGACCTGGTTTAGTCCTGGTTTAGTCCTGGTTTAGTCCTGGTTTAGACCTGGTTTAGACCTGGTTTAGTCCTGGTTTAAACCTGGTTTAGTCCTGGTTTAGACCTGGTTTAGTCCTGGTTTAGTCCTGGTTTAGTCCTGGTTTAGTCCTGGTTTAGTCCTGGTTTAGACCTGGTTTAGACCTGGTTTAGACCTGGTTTAGACCTGGTTTAATCCTGGTTTAGACCTGGTTTAGTCCTGGTTTAGTCCTGGTTTAGTCCTGGTTTAGTCCTGGTTTAGTCCTGGTTTAGACCTGGTTTAGACCTGGTTTAGACCTGGTTTAGACCTGGTTTAGACCTGGTTTAGACCTGGTTTAGACCTGGTTTAGACCTGGTTTAGTCCTGGTTTAGACCTGGTTTAGTCCTGGTTTAGACCTGGTTTAGACCTGGTTTAGTCCTGGTTTAGACCTGGTTTAATCCTGGTTTAGACCTGGTTTAGTCCTGGTTTAGTCCTGGTTTAGTCCTGGTTTAGACCTGGTTTAGACCTGGTTTAGTCCTGGTTTAGTCCTGGTTTAGACCTGGTTTAGTCCTGGTTTAGACCTGGTTTAGACCTGGTTTAGACCTGGTTTAGTCCTGGTTTAGTCCTGGTTTAGTCCTGGTTTAGACCTGGTTTAGTCCTGGTTTAGTCCTGGTTTAGTCCTGGTTTAGTCCTGGTTTAGTCCTGGTTTAGACCTGGTTTAGTCCTGGTTTAGTCCTGGTTTAGACCTGGTTTAGTCCTGGTTTAGACCTGGTTTAGTCCTGGTTTAGTCCTGGTTTAGTCCTGGTTTAGACCTGGTTTAGTCCTGGTTTAGTCCTGGTTTAGACCTGGTTTAGTCCTGGTTTAGTCCTGGTTTAGTCCTGGTTTAGTCCTGGTTTAGACCTGGTTTAGTCCTGGTTTAGTCCTGGTTTAGTCCTGGTTTAGTCCTGGTTTAGTCCTGGTTTAGACCTGGTTTAGACCTGGTATAGACCTGGTTTAATCCTGGTTTAGACCTGGTATAGACCTGGTTTAGACCTGGTTCAGACCTGATTTAGTCCTGGCTTAGACCTGGTTTAGTCCTGGTTTAGACATGGTTTAGACCTGGTTTAGTCCTGGCTTAGACCTGGTTTAGTCCTTGTTTAGACCCTGTTTAGATCTGGTTTAGACCTGGTTTAGACCCTGTTTAGATCTGGTTTAGACCTGGTTTAGATATGGTTTGGACCTGGTTTAGTCCTGGTTTAGACCTGGTTTAGACCTGGTTTAGTCCTGGTTTAGACCTGGTTTAGACCTGGTTTAGTCCGGTCTTAGTCCTGGTTTATTCCTAGTTCAGACCTGGTTTAGACCTGGTTTAGACCTGGTTCAGACCTGGTTTAGACCTGGTTCAGACCTGGTTTAGTCCGGTCTTATCTCAGGTCACTAATGCACTCATATAAATAACACATATTGTGTTAATATATTATTATTGTGTTAAATATTGCTGTAAACAGCGTTAACCCGTGTCTCTAACGTCTCTTCGATGTAAAGCCTTTTTGTCCTAAATCCTCGCTCCTCTGCTCAGCTCTGGGTCGGTTACACAATGCGTTGCACAACCGTCGGTGCCACAGCGTTTTATAAGCGCCGGACCCCTTCTCCTGCGGCGGGATTAATGCTCCTCATTTCCTCCTCGCGCCGTCGCCGTGAACAGAGCCGCAGCCGAACGGGACCGAACTGTGAGAGAATGTACAGTTGTTCACAGGTTCACGACATAACTGCAATCTGTCAGAGTGTGGCCATTAACCAGGCTTATACAACACTGATTTATTTCATGGTTCAGGGATGTGACCTCAAATCAGAAGCATCATTAACTGAGGCGTTAAGAGGCTGATACAGACTACAGAACAATGCAACACAATGGAAAAACGCCAAATTGATGAATAAAACGGAACAAAACGGAACAAAACACAACAAAACGCCGCAATAATGCATTGAAATGTAGCAAAAACACAACAAAACGCCGCAATAATGCATTGAAATGTAGCAAAAACACAACAAAACGCCGCAATAATGCATTGAAATGTAGCAAAAACACAACAAAACGCCGCAATAATGCATTGAAATGTAGCAAAAACACAACAAAACGCCGCAATAATGCATTGAAATGTAGCAAAAACACAACAAAACGCCGCAATAATGCATTGAAACGCAGCAAAAACACAACAAAACGCTGCAATAATGCATTGAAACGCAACAAAAACACAACAAAACGCTGCAATAATGCCACAATAATACACTGAAAACCAGCAAAAATGCAACAAAACGCGACAATAATGCCACAATAATGCACTGAAACGCAGCAAAAACACAACAAAACGCTGCAATAATGCATTGAAACGCAACAAAAACACAACAAAACGCTGCAATAATGCCACAATAATACACTGAAAACCAGCAAAAATGCAACAAAACGCGACAATAATGCCACAATAATGCACTAAAACGCAGCAAAAACGCAAAACAACGCCGCAATAATGCCACAATAATGCACTGAAACACAACAAAACACCACAAAAATGCACTGAAACCAACTAAAACGCAACAAAACACTGCAATAATGCACTAAAACACAGCAAAAACAAGACAAAAACCTTTATAAGACGATGAAATGCACAGAAACACAACAAAGTGCAACAGAACAAACCAAAAACTGAACAAAAAGCCTTCATACAAACACAGCAACAATGCAATGAAATGCAACGAAGCGCCTTAATTACACACAAAATAACACAACAAAATGCCTTAATACTACAAAGCAAAATAAAACACTCAACAAAACATTAATAATGCAACAAAATGGCACAAAAACACAACTAAATGTCTTGTTATAACACAACTAAATGCCTTATCTCTATTAGTTATTTCACTCGTATCTACGTTTAGATCTATGTTTATGTGACTGGATAAAGGTAAATGTCCAGCCATCTTCACTCTTTTCTGTTCTGTTCCAAGATTTAGTCATTTTTACAGATCTTATTATATCTGAAATGAAGTGGCACATAATCACACATAAAGTCCATTTCTGAACTTGGAGGAAAGACAGTTTTAATGACAGGACATGACATTTGTGAAGAAGAGTGACTCGTGACAGACTCAGGACTGAACTCAAATCAGTCCAATTAATGTGATCAACAGATTAAAAACTCAAGAGATCACATCAGGACAGTTTGTGTTACTTTATTACCTCACAGTGTAACAGGAAGTAAGGCTAAGACAAAACTAACACTTTAGGACTCAAAGTTGTTATTAATAAGTTATTAAGAATACTTTCAGAAGTTTGAGAGGTTTTATCTTCATTTGTAAACAGGTTTTAGTTGGATTTGAACAGGTTTTATTCTGATTTGAACAGGTTTTATTCTGATTTGAACAGGTTTTAGTTAGATTTGAATAGTTTTTAGTTGGATTTGAACAGGTTTTAGACGGATTTGAACAGATTTTAGTCAGATTTGAACAGGATTTAGATGGATTTGAACGGATTTTAGTTGGATTTGAACAGATTTTAGTCAGACTTGAACAGGTTTTAGTAAGATTTGAACAGGTTTTTGTTGGATTTGAACAGGTTTTAGACGGATTTGAACAGGTTTTGTTGGATTTGAACAGGTTTTGTTGGATTTGAACAGGTTCTAGTCGGATTTGAGCAGATTTTAGTAAGATTTGAACAGGTTTTAGACAGATTTGAACAGGATTTAGTTGGATTTGAACAGGTTCTAGTCGGATTTGAGCAGATTTTAGTTGGATTTGAACAGGTTTTAGTCAGATTTAAACAGGTTTGAGATGGAATTGAACCGATTTTACTCGTATTTGAACAGGCTGTAGTAGTGGTAGGTTAATCTTTGTAGCTAAAATAATCAAATCCTTCTAAAACCTGTTCAAATCCTTCTAAAACCTGTTCAAATCCTTCTAAAACCTGTTCAAATCCAAGCCTAAACATCCCCAAACATCTTCTAAATGTGTGTAACATGGAAGAGTGTGGTTTAGGACTGAGCTGTTCCTGAAGCCCAGAGACAGTGGAAAATCACAGCCCACATTAAAACAGCTCCTGTCGTCCGTCCTTCTTCCGTCGCTCTTTATTCAAGTCCCTAAAGCGTTCTGTAATGAGGTCAATGTCTGACGCCACAAAAGTAAATCTGACTCCTACACAAAGCTCTAATAAACTAACGATGATTCAGTCTGTTGAGTAACGAGCACAGAACGAGGCCGGGTTTGGAGTCCTCAGTGTCCGACAACATTAAAAACATTTAAAAAACCTCCACAAATCACCGTTAATCGGATCAGAGCAGAAACTGGGAGAAATCAACATGGATTTGAGTGAGTTTGGAACAAAAATCCAAGAGTTTTGCAAAGTAAACCCGGCCTTAACTCTTGGTCCTGGACATTTTTTTGTGTTTTTATTTTTATTTTAATTTTTTTTTATTTGGCCAGGTTGTGTATTTTGGGGTCAATTTTATTTTGGGGGGATTATTTTTCCCCTAAATATTTTTTTGTGCCATTAACTCTCATTTAATACATTATCACTGCAATCTTATTTCTGTTTTTAGTTATTTTTTTGTTGACATCCATTAAGGTTTCCATGGTAACCTATAAAAAACATTTACAAAACAAAAAAAAAACAATATTTTTTCACAGTTAAAGACCCCTCTCCTTTATTACAGTGCATTTAAATATATATAATCGATAAAACTGGCATTTAAGGGATGAAAAATACTGAAAATTCGTAAATATTCCTTATGTTTTGTGAGGGCTGAAGTTAATAATGGCACTCATAAAAAAAAGAAATGCAAAGAAATAAGTTGACACATAATATTTCTATGGGAATCTTTAAAAGAGTGGCCACTAGGGGCGCTGTAAACCCCACCACTGCAAACACTAGCCTTTACACACAAGATAAACTCAAAACTATTTCACATTCGTTTTACTTTCTAGGTTTTCTATTTGTTTTAGATTTTGTGAGTGAACTGCTTCCATGATCAACTCCAGAGGTTTGATCAGAGAATATGCAAAAGAACTGCTTTTATTAACAAACAGCAGCAGTAGAGCGCTTCCAGGTTAACTCTACTGATTTGCAATGGAAAGCACAAAGGTTGGGGCGGTGGATGGGTCACAGGAACACACTCATTTAAACAGAGTGGACTGTGTTGAAGAATCAGACTAAACGAGACTCACGGGAGGCGTCTTCGTCCTCGTCGTCTCCGTCGTCTCCGTCGCTGATCACACAGACGTCCAGCTCCGTTTTCCTCTGATTTATGGACTCCTCTTCGTCAGACATCCTCAGACGCTGCTACCTCAGCTTCATCTGAAAACATAAAGGTCTCAAGAGTTGGTCTTATTTGAACTGTACTGATTTTTTTTTTTATGTGAGAAAAAAAATACAGTTTAAGAAGCGAATCCCCGAACAGAATGTTGTAACAAGAATTAAATGTAAAAACAAACAAAAAACAACAAAAAACAAGACCTTAAGACGTCATCTTAGATTTATTATCAAGGATTTTAAAAGATGATGAATTTTTTGTAGAATTACAATGATAAAAATAAAAGAAACAACATAAACATTGTCTTATAATATTTCATCAAACAGACTCTCTGCCCAAAAAGGAGTCGAAAGAAGACAAACTTATTTAATCCCAACCCGTCTCTCATTTAAGAACGTAACACATTCTGCAGTTGTTTCCTTTAAAAAAAAAAAAAAAAAAAAGCTTTAAACCAAACGATTTTGTCCAATCACAGCTCGCTTCAGGAAAAAGGAGCGCTCCCATTGGTCGACACTGATGTCAACAAGGAAGTAATGGCTGAGAAAGTTGAATACATCTTTTTTTTTTACAGAGAAACACCACAAAAAGAACATAAACAGAGAAAAGGGAAAGATAATTACGGTTTGAGGTAATGTCTATTTTGTGGTGAATAATTGGTACAGTTCTGCTTTTTTTTAATAAATGAAAATCAGATGCTGTTGTGGATGAATGTTGGGGTTGAGACAAGGATTTAGGCTCAAAAGGTTTTTACTAAAGCCTGGAAATGATCAGAAATAGACGGCACATCAAACCCAGGATTTTTCTGGTTAAATTTTCCAAATAAAGTATGTTTTGTTTTGGAAAGAATAAACATACACAGCAGCAACATCAGACATTACTTTTGACTCATTGATGTTTGGGCTTTGTTCCAAAAGTCCTGCCTTTGGAGCGTTTCCAAAGCTCGACGTTAGAGAAGTGAAGAGATGAAAGCGAGCGGCAGATGGACGAGAAGAGGCCGGCGTGTGAATGTTTCCGATGCTTTTAACGCTGCTCTTCAGAGCACTGCTCACAGCATTACCAAACTAACAATTACTCAAACCACACACGGCCGCTCTGAACTTTTTATGACGCACTTTTGGCAAAAGCAAAGTTTGGTTTGTTGTTTGTCTCGCGGCAGAAAAAGACGTGAGCACTATTCTTCCTTTTTCTGAAGAAAGAGCTGGATTTTCTATTGAATTGTGATGTAATGGAAAACAAAAGTGCAGCAATTTGGACATTTTAAGGATTTATTTTTTTGATAATTCTTGTTAATGTCTTGATTTTGGTTGCATTGTGTGAAATTAAAGCCATCCTTTTCTCCAGCAGAGGGCGCAGATCCCTCTCTGTGCAAATACACTGGCAGCGGCGGCCATCTTTGTTTACCAGTGGAGACGTTTAAGACGGACAGTTTGGAAGAAAGCGCATGTCTCTGAAACAGAAGGTCATTTTCGTGCAGAAGTGTCAAACTCAAAGGTGAGGGCCGCGATAGTTAATAAGAATCATTTCAGAGGCCGAAGATGGTGACATTTGGAAGCTTTTATTAAATTTTGAATGTGAGATTTGTTCTTCATTTGCGTTTTACAAAAGTTATCGTTAACTTTAATTTCCTCCTTTTATGGAAACTGGTTTGAGATGGATTTAAACAGGTTTTATATGGATTTGAAAAGGTTTTAGATAGTTTTAAACAGATTTTAGTCAGATTTGAACAGGTTTTAGTTGGTTTTGAACAGGTTTTAGTTGGTTTTGAACAGGTTTTAGTTGGATTTTAGCAGGTTTTAATTGGTTTTGAACAGGTTTTATATGGATTTGAAAAGGTTTTATATGGATTTGAACAGGTTTTATATGGATTTGAAAAGGTTTTAGATAGTTTTAAACATATTTTAGTCAGATTTGAACAGGTTTTAGTTGGTTTTGAACAGGTTTTAGTTGGTTTTGAACAAGTTTTATATGGATTTGAACAGGTTTTAGTTGGTTTTGAACAGGTTTTATATGGATTTGAAAAGGTTTTATATGGATTTGAAAAGGTTTTAGATAGTTTTAAACATATTTTAGTCAGATTTGAACAGGTTTTAGTTGGTTTTGAACAGGTTTTAGATGGATTTGAAAAGATTTTATATGGATTTGAACAGGTTTTATATGGATTTGAACAGGTTTTATATGGATTTGAAAAGGTTTTAGATAGTTTTAAACATATTTTAGTCAGATTTGAACAGGTTTTAGTTGGATTTGAACAGGTTTTAGTTGAATTTTAGCAGGTTTTAATTGGTTTTGAACAGGTTTTTGATTATTTCTACAGAAAATATTTCCACAGCTACAAGAATTTAACCTGGCGCTGGATAAATGCAAATGTTATGACCCTATTTTACATTAGTTTGATCAGTTTCACACCTTCACTTTCATCACTTTGTTGTATAAGCTTCACTAAATGTTTCCAAAGAGCTAATATTATAAAGGTCCCATATGCTTCCTTCAAACCAGATCACATCCATTTCAATTATTTTTCTCATCAGTTCCCAGGCCCGCGGGAAGTACCAGTCTTTACCCCTGAGTAACCGCCGCTGTAGTGAGTTTACAGCCTGCAGGTGGATAACCAGGCCACGTCAAAGCAGAAAAAACAGTTTGTAAAGAGGCCAACATTTACTGTACCTTATGTAAGAGACATTTCAGCGCCTGGAGCAGAGGAGCCGGACGCCTTCTCGCTGCTCGAGGACGTTACATAAACCGCCGTGGCAATGAATCAAATAGTTTGTGTGTGAGTTTGAGAGAGTGCAGCTGGAGTTTTATGTGACCTACTTTACTTTGAGATATGTTCGAGTGGAGCCAAGTCAGGTTATTTTCCCAAAAAACGTCCTTTTCATCGTTTAAATAACTCTTCGGTCGAGTCTGATGAAGTCTGAGCAGCAATCCCTCGCGGGTCCGACTCAAAAATACGAAAAACATTGCACAGATTTAGCAGACTACGCTTAATATCATCTGAAATATAACAGTGTAGAGCCAGAACACATAGCATCTGTTCAGTTTTGATGCGTTTTACACTGGAGGTCCCACAGCTGTTTAGGCCACTTTAGTTAATTAGACAAATGCAGAGGGTCTCGGCAGACAGCTTCAGATCTATTTATAGAGACGCTGTGTCAGAGAAGATGAGGCCGACGCTGAGAATAAGTCTCTTGTTTTACAGAAGCACCTTTAGATGCTCCGAGATGAGACGTATCGAAGAACCCACGAAAAAGAGCCAGAATAAAGGCGTCAGTGGGAGACCTTCAGGGACAGACGTCTTCATAACATCAGAGTGGACACAAACCGGACTCTCTCGGACCGACGGAGATGGAAGAGGATAATGAAAAACTCACAGAACGCCTCCATATTAGGGTTAAAGGAACCAACAAAGCAATTTAAAACCTCTTCATTTACTTATTTTTAACTGAAATGTGTTATTTTTCATCCTGTTTTAATAAAGATTTAGGGTTCCATTTAAAACCTGTTCAAATCCAATTAAAACCTATTTAAATCTAACTAAAATCCATTCAAATCCATCTAAAACCAGTTCAAATCCATCAAAAACCTATTTAAATCCAACTAAAACTCATTCAAATCCAATTAAAACCTATTTAAATCCAACCAAAAATATTTAAATCCATGTAAAACCTGTTCAAATCCAATTAAAACCTGTTCAAATCATTTAAAACCTGTTCAAATCCATCTAAAACTTATTTAAATCCAACTAAAACTCACTCAAATCCAACTAAAACCTATTTAAATCCAACTAAAACCCATTCAAATCCATTTAAAACCTGTTCAAATCCAACTAAAACAAGTTTAAATCGCACTAAAACTTGTTCAAATTCATTTAAAACCTGTTCAAAACTGACTAAAACCTGTACTTGTGGAATAAGTATAAAATCAGAAGACACTGTCGACTTTTAGAAATTGGTTCCTAATCAAATGTGGCCCTCTTTGAGAGATAAATAAAGCTATATTTTATCTATATTTTTGCCTATTACCTGCTGTTATTTAGCTAAAAAGACTGATGTATATAGGCCAGGTTTGACTTTTTAATTTATTTTCTACACTTTAAAGCTTAGTTGTTTTAAAGAATGTTTGAGTTTACAGTAGATGTAATGTAGTGGAGTCCTGAGCAGCCGATGAACCCCACACCGTCTTGTTTTGTCGTGGAACTCCTGAGTGTGACCTTTGAAAGCACTTCGGGACAGACGGCAGCTTTGTGAGCCTCTGAACGACACACGGCCAATAAAAATAATAAACCGGGCCTGTGCTGCTGTGTGAGAGCTGCCAAAACGGTATGTGGCGTTACATAAGCAGCAGCAGCAGCGAGCAGCGAGCGCCGGGACGTCCCACAGGTCGGGACGGGCTGTCCTGTCGCTCCAGAGAGACACGGGAACAGGGTTAGATCAAGAACAGGAACAGGTTTAGATCAGGATCAGGACAGAACAAGTGTAGAATGAAGAGCCTCCATGTATCTAGGTCAAAACATAGAGCTTAAAGTTGGGGCATATTTCAAATACTTTAATATGAGATGAGACTATAGCATTTGAATACGTACTTTAAAGCTCCACTTCCTGATTTTCTTTTCTTGTCCCTGTCTCAGACTCCAGCCTAGGGACCTCTCCTGCTTCTCTTTTATTAAAAAATAAAACCAGACCAGTTTTTCCTCCAAAATACTAATCCATTTGACCAAACTGAAGTTTAGAGTTTAGCGTTAGCTTAGCTGTGACTTCAGCGTCAGGACGACAATTATCTCCTCCTCGTTAAACATTACGTGATTGAATTGACAGTATTTATCTGTGTTTTACGTTGTCTCCCTTTTCTCTGTTGATGCTTTTCTTTTTTCAGCTGTTTCTCTGTTAAAAGACATATTCAGCTGAAAATACACTTTATCTGCAGCTATTAAACTTCCTGGAACGTCATGTGACATATAACGTTACTTTTCTACCTCATCACGTAACAGGAAGCCACAGCAAAAACGATTTCATGAGCTTATCGTCAAGCTCCTAAGGATTTTTCTGCCGACATTTGGACCAACTTTGATATTCTCTACATATTCTGCATAATCCGACTTGATCTGAGACATTTTCTAATAATAACAAGACGTTTACTCCAAATGCTCTGACATCTTTATCTCCTGTAAGTATCTGCCCCTGGTTCTTACCTTAAATAACCCCAGAGCCGACATCCGCAGGACTCACTCTGCGTTAGGCTTATGCTCCGAGTCAGTTTATACCGAGATAATACTAAAGTTGTCAATTAAAAAGGACAAAAAGAGATTGAGCTAAAGCTAAAAGAGAAAGTGATGGAGACGGACGGAGCCAGAGGGTCATGGAGCGACGGGGGAGGGGAGCCTGGCCTAAAAACACCCCCGATACTTAAACGAAGGGGGAGGGGTACGACAATGTTAAATATCTTCAGAGGGATTCGAGATGTGACCAACGTGAGACAATAATCAAGTGGAAGGGTCAAAAGTGGGACTGAAACTGGATCCAGAGCAAGTCAAAGTTGGGGTAAAAGTAAAAACACAATAACTTTGCCAAAGATGAGCATCAAGACTGGACCAAGCTGCAACAAAAACCAACGCAAGAGCTTTTACAAACTTAAAAACAAGGAGATTAGCAATAAAACTATTCAAGATGTGTATAGTTTGACTGATTTTTATTTATTTTTGATGGATTTGACCCATTCAAATCCATCTAAAACAGGTTCAAATCCAACTAAAACCTGTTCAAATCCAGGTAAAACCCATACAAATCTATCTAAAACCCATTCAAATCCAGCTAAAACCCATTCAAATCCATCTAAAAAATATTCAAATCCAGCTAAAACCTATTCAAATCCATCTAAAACCCATTCAAATTAATCTAAAACCCATTCAAATTAATCTAAAACCTGTTCAAATCCATCTAAAACCCATTCAAATCCAACTAAAACCCATTCAAATCCAAATAAAACCCATTCAAATCCAAATAAAACCCATTCAAATCCAGCTAAAACCCATTCAAATCCAACTAAGACCCATTCGAATCCATCTAAAATCCATTCAAATCCAGCCAAAACCTATTCAAATCCATCTAAAACCCATTCAAATTAATCTAAAACCCATTCAAATTAATCTTAAACCTGTTCAAATCCATCTAAAACCCATTCAAATCCAACTAAAACCCATTCAAATC
This sequence comes from Rhyacichthys aspro, assembly GCA_036850595.1. NCBI lineage: Eukaryota > Metazoa > Chordata > Actinopteri > Gobiiformes > Rhyacichthyidae > Rhyacichthys > Rhyacichthys aspro. The sequence continues at coordinate 23,191,708 of CM072154.1, read as the reverse complement.
CAACTAAAACCCATTCAAATCCAAATAAAACCCATTCAAATCCAGCTAAAACCCATTCAAATCCAACTAAGACCCATTCGAATCCATCTAAAATCCATTCAAATCCAACTAAAACCCATTCAAATCCAAATAAAACCCATTCAAATCCAGCTAAAACTCATTCAAATCCAACTAAGACCCATTCAAATCCAGCCAAAACCTATTCAAATCCATCTAAAACCTATTCAAATCCAGCTAAAACCTATTCAAATCCAGCTAAAACTCATTCAAATCCAATTAAAACCTGTTCAGATTCAACTAAAACAAGTTTAAATCTGACTAAAACTTGTTCAAATTCATCTAAAACTTGTTCAAAACCAACTAAAACCTGTTCTTCTGGAATAAGCATAATTTCAGAAGAGACTGTTGGCTCAAATGTGGCCTCTTTGCGAGACAGAAATGTTATATTTTCTCTATTATTTTCCCTATTAACCGCTGTTATTTTGCTAAAATGACTAATGTATGTAATGCCAGGTTCGACTCTCATATAATTCCTGTTTATTGGAGGCTGTAATCTTCCTGTTAACCCTGTGACTCATGATACAGGCTTCACAACAACATGTATCTAAGTGTTTATTATTTGTTGCTGTAAAAACCTGAACGTTCAGTACATTTCGGTCTCGTCGGGACGGACCCCGCTCTGCGATCTAGGTCAATTACACATTTTATCAGAGCCGCGTTACCTGGAGCCTAATGGATGTCCGCCTCATACGTGTAATTACCTCCTGAGAGCGGCGCTGGGCGGAAACACGCACCGAGGCCGAGAATATAAGGGAATAAATGATCGGAGCGAGAGGGAGGGGCTGCTTGCATAAGCCTCCTTACATAAGGTCTGGCTAATAAAGACCCGACTTAAAAGTTATACAAGACGCACGCCAAGACGGAGCAGAGTGTGTCCAACAGTAAATATATGGACGAGGCCTGTGCAAACCAACAGGATGATCCAGATTAGGGTTTAAGAGTTTAATGGCACGTAGAATTCAGTGCATTTCCAAACTGTCCTGGTACCATTTAATCAGATTTAATAGAAGTGTCATTTTAAGGCTCCGCAATTAATCGAATTTTCAATTTCTCTTTCAATTTCTGCTCTGAACGATCACAAAACCTACAGAATGTAATCAAGAAAAAATTATTTATTACTTGTTTTTATTTATTATTTATTACTTGTTTTCCAGGAGATTGTGGAAGTGCCCTACATTGTTGACTTATATTATTTATTTTAATTATTTCTATTTTTTTAAAGCTATTTATTTATTTATATGTTTGAATATATTATTTATTTTAAGGAGAATTCACTGTTTTGTTCAATAAATCCAACATATTTCATAAGTCAATGAGTAATAGTGTAAAATATTTCAATAATGACCAAAATAACTGTAATAATTGTGATTTTTTTCCATAACTGAGCATTCCTGTGTCATTTATAAAATCAAACTCCACGAAAACAAACCTCTAAAGCGTTTAGTGCCACTTCCTTGTCCCGTTTGTCATTGAAACTAACCCAACCTTGGAAGGAAAACCCAAGAGACTCTGCACAAAAAACAGCCTCGGTCCAAGGTCTGAGAGTCACATTGTTCGTCTCAAATATAGAAGTACAATCTACGCAGAGCGGATCTATAACAATACAGCGACTGAACAGATTGTACCAGACTTTTGTTCAACAGGAGCTTTTTAATCACAGACCAGAGCATCGTGAAGGAAACAGAGGGTTACAGTGGAAAATGTGTAGAGAGAAGTATAATTACATGAAACTGTATATTGTATAAAACATAAAATATGCTGTAACTATGCAACGGTAAATAATGCTCTTATTAAATTTGATTTAGAAAATGTAAATAAGTATAAGGCTCTGGACTAACTTCAACAAAACAGGAACTAAATCAATATTATACACGGAACCAGGTCTAAAACAGGACTAAAAAGGACTAATCTAGGACTAAACAGGTCTAAACCAGGACTAAACAGGTCTAAACTAGGACTAAACAGGTCTAAACCAGGACTAAACAGGTCTAAACCAGGACTAAACAGGTCTAAACCAGGACTAACCCAGGACTAAACTCGGAATAAAAAGGTCTAAACCAGGACTAAACAGGTCTAAACCAGGACTAAACAGGTCTAAACCAGGACTAACCCAGGTCTAAACCAGGACTAACCCAGGTCTAAACCAGGACTAACCCAGGACTAAACTCGGAATAAACAGGTCTAAATCAGGTCTAAACTAGAACTAAACAGGTCTAAACCAGGACTAACCCAGGTCTAAACCAGGACTAAACAGGTCTAAACCAGGACTAACCCAGGTCTAAACTAGAACTAACCCAGGTCTAAACTAGGACTAAAAAGGTCTAAACCAGGACTAAACAAGTCTAAACTAGGTCTAAACCAGGACTAAACAAGTCTAAACTAGGTCTAAACCAGGACTAAACAGGTCTAAATTAGGTCTAAACCAGGACTAAACAGGTCTAAATTAGGACTAAACCAGGACTAAACTGGTCTAAACTGGTCTAAATGTAGATTTAGCAAAATGTAAACTAAGACTGGGTGATCAATGAAATCCAGATGTAAAGATGTAATAGAAACCATTATTTTTCCAGTTTCCTCACCTCCATATTGTCCCCTGTGTCGTTGCTAATGCTACTGTTAGCTTCAGAGAGCTCCAATAACGTCCATGATGACTCTGAAGACGCTAAAGACACTAATAAAAACCAGAGAAGAAGAGTCATGTGACCTTTGTGACGCCTCGGTTTAGCGAAGAGGCCGAAAATAAACAGAAACATTAAAAGAGAAGCTTATGTTTGAAGCTTACTGATTTGTTAATTTATGCTAATTAGCCATGTGCTTTAATATTTGAATTTAACAGAGAACTTTTTGCTTTTAACAAGACGTGTGGCGTGTAAATTTGATCTCAAACTAAAAGCCATCCAACCTAAACTGCTTTCATTTATTTATTTATTTATTTTTTCATTTTATTTCATTTAATAAACAAATACAATAAACATACAAAGGAAAATATATAAATAATGAATGAAAAGGAGCAGAAAGAAGTATAAATTTAACTCTGTGTCATTCATACTGCTTTTATGATGATACTATGATGGTCCTGTGAGCAGAAAAAAAGGAAATATTTAGAAAAACGTTTGAACTGTTTTGTTTTGGAGAGAGAGAAAGAGAAAAAAAATGACTGAAATCAAAAAAATATCGAAGAAAACGCTTTACTGCCCAACTTTAATGTAAAACTATGCCAGTAATACTTCAAAAACACGTTCAAAAAGGGAGATTAAATGCAAAAGTACAAACACAAATCTCCTCTTGCTCTCCATCTGTTCCTTATACAAGTCCAAAGGGTTGTTTTTTCCATAATATCCTCAGCGTTGGACGTATGTGGGAATAAATGTGTCTTGTATAACACCTGCTGAGAGCTGCTCCCTCACACAGACCTGAGCTTGTGTAACTCAATTATACAAGCGTCCCGTCTGCAGAGAGAGGAAGGGGAGGGGGCTTCATTCAGATCCAAATACATCATCTCTGAGGTCTCGCTCCCGTCTATAGCTTTAAAGGAATGTGAACAATGCGATAGAAGACAGAATGTACGAGCTGATGTCGAGATGGGAATGAGATATTAACCATTAGGATCATCATTTATTAAAGAGACGTATAGTGTTTGAGATCAAGGCCTACAAAGCCATAATGCTAGCTCTAGTAACACGAGGAACAGTACTTTCTGGACTTTTTTAATTGAATGCAAAGCTAACATTTAAAGCTCTACTCCCAGGTTTTCTTTTTTTGCCCCTGTCTTTATTAAAAAATAAAACCAGACCAGTTTTTCCTCCAAAACACTAATCCATTTGACCAAACTGAAGTTTAGAGTTTAGCGTTAGCTTAGCTGTGACTTCAGCGTCAGGACGACAATTATCTCCTCCTCGTTAAACATTACGTGATTGAATTGACAGTATTTATCTGTGTTTTACGTTGTCTCCCTTTTCTCTGTTGATGCTTTTCTTTTTTCAGCTGTTTCTCTGTTAAAAGACATATTCAGCTGAAAATACACTTTATCTGCAGCTATTAAACTTCCTGGAACGTCATGTGACAAGTGTCGACCAATGGGAGCGCTCCAAGGTTTTCTGTTCCTGAATAGAGGTTCTCATCTATTGCAATCCCTTAGAATAAACAGTAGATGGATCAGAAAGACTGTTTTTTCACATATAAATGCTTTTACAATAAACTAGAAGACAAAATATCAGGTAGAGTTTCACCAATTTCCAACAATTATGAATCTGCTGCAGCCACAGATCTGATTTCCGAGGCTTTGAGGCAGTGCAGGGTTTTGTTTGTGTTGTTGTGAAAGGCTTGAGGGTCATGAGTCTAAAAGTAGCCGAGCTGAAAGCCAACACCTGCCGTTCTTTATTCAGAGGAACACCGTTTATCTAATTCTGTCGATGAACCTGGAAATACCTGCCGCAGAGACCGGATTTAGGACGCACTCGGAGCAGAGCAGAGTGACCTGGATCAATGCGAACCTGGACAGTCGAGTACAGAGATATTTTTAGACTCGTGAACCTCACACAGCTAAGCCCCGCCCACCGGCTCGTCACAGCCAATAAACAGACAGAAAACTCTAGATCCATTTTAATATTGTACATTTTCCTCCAACGTCAGTGCAGTGAATTTAAAGCAGACATTTTGACTGATAAATAAAAAAGTCCTAAGTAAGTTTGTAAGTAAAACCTTCTGTGAGTGAGATAAGAGCAGATCCTAACCCAGTGCTCTAGCCTCTTACGCTCAAGTTTATTGATTTTTTCAGACCAAAACAATGTGTAGTTTTACTTTGACAAATAAAAAAATCATGTTTGATCCACGTCGACCCAGAGGAAGCACGTTAAATTGTGATTATAAAATGAGAAAATGCCAGAAATGTGGACTCGAGTCAGACTTGAGTCACACATTTAATGACTTCTGACTCAAGAAAATGTAAAAAGACTTGTAACTGGACTTGAACCAAAGACTCAGACTTCACTTGGACTTGAACCAAAGACTCAGACTTCACTTGGACTTGAACCAAAGACTCAGACTTCACTTGGACTTGAACCAGACTCAGACTTCACTTGGACTTGAACCAAAGACTCAGACTTCACTTGGACTTGAACCAAAGACTCAGACTTCACTTGGACTTGAACCAAAGACTCAGACTTCACTTGGACTTGAACCAGACTCAGACTTCACTTGGACTTGAACCAAAGACTCAGACTTCACTTGGACTTGAACCAAAGACTCAGACTTCACTTGGACTTGAACCAGACTCAGACTTCACTTGGACTTGAACCAAAGACTCAGACTTCACTTGGACTTGAACCAAAGACTCAGACTTCACTTGGACTTGAACAAAAGACTCAGACTTCACTTGGACTTGAGTCTCTGAAAAGACTTGATGCTTCTCCCAAAGATTAAAAATTCATTTTCTTCAATAGTTTGACAGATTACACAGAGTTAAGTGTTACTCTCATGACGCTGCCTTCAAATGCTTTCTGTAAAACTCAGCGCTACAGAGCTTTACAACCAAAGGTCAGTAAATCACCAAAGCATAGAAAAAAATCATTATGACAATACTTTATTGACTAAATATTCTGTAGAAACACAAACACTTGTCAATTGTACTTACTTTATGTTTTTTTTGTTAAATAAATACAGATTTGAGCTTATATTGTTTAATTTTAACATAAAATTCGTGTTAAAAAGACTCGAAAGGACTTGAAACCTTTAAGTAAAGGAGTTTGGACTTGACTTGGACTTGACTTGGACTTTAGGACAAAGACTTGCAAAACACTGAGTTGGAATAATGTCCCTTGTTTATTGGAATAAGCTTGTAAATAATCACACAAAACTAGATAAAATCCTCTTTTGACTCAGAGGCTGGATAAACGAGTGACTGTTGGTCCTTGATCCAGACTAGACTCAAGAATCAGGAACCGAAAGGCTTTAAAAGGACATAAAGCTCATTTAAAAGAGCTCTACGAAGGCTTAAGAGCAGCGGAAACCCTCCGATGTGCTTCAGAAATCTACGATCCCGAGTCCCGTGATCGACCCTCGACCTCGGGACCGGAGCGCTGGGGGAAGGGGCCCGGGCTGCGTTCGATTGGTCGCAGCTGGCAGCGCTCCAGCCAATCAGAGCGGGTCTAGAGGGTTCAGCGGGTTTGTACCGGGTTCACAGAGGGACACGCACCGTGGGGAAGGGTCCCAGCTTCGGGGGGAGGGGTCTGAACACTGCAGAGAGAGGCCGGAAATGACACGGATCAGGTCACAGCTCAGTGTTTCAGGTAGTTTTTAGATTTGAAGGTGCTGTAACGTGAAAAAGAGAATCCATTTTTTGTTTTTTATCCAATCAGAAAAGAGAACACCTTCCGTAGTCTGTGTGTGTTTAAGATTTTCCAAAATAAAACATGAATCGTATGGAGTTTACAGTAAAAAGTGAGTTTGTGTTCGAAGTGCGGCCTTTTAAAACGGCTCAAATGCATTAAAACATTTCACTGAAAACATGTCTTGAAGGATATAAACCATAAAATGTGCATTAAAATAAATATATGAACTGTTTTGTGCGATAAACTAACGAGAGAGGAAAAGAAATTACCAACAAAATGGGACAGAATGAGTTAAAAAGTAAGATTTGAGGAAAAGGTAAAAGAAAATAAAAAACTTAAAGGAATTATGGAAATATAACTGTGTTTGTGCCATTATATAGCCTTTAATATTCATAATAATTCAATTAAAAAGCAGACTTTTCTTTGTTATATTTGCTTTTTTTATCCATAATTGAAAACCTGATTATTTAAGAGTGACATTTGATGCATTAATAAACACCTGTATCTTACTGTGGCACTGATTCTGTTGATCCCATGACTTTACTCCACTTTTTACTACATTTTGTGCATGAATTTATTTATTTTTCATGTGCATTTAGAAGAAGAAGTTAGAAGTTGTTGTTATGTGCGAGGATTTATATCATTTAATATATAGACAGATCACTTTTATCATTTGTATTCTGTGTATTGTAAGATCTTTTTTGTGACGTTGGTAAAAAAGACTGGAGCAACTGGAAAGTGTTGCCTTCAGTGGCGCTTGAGAACTCCAGAGTCTTTCCAAAGCTTTGTACACAGCCTCAGTGTCAAGGTAACCTTTGACCCTTGTTCTGGAGCTGAACCCGTCGACCTGAGACAAGTGTGAGCGACTGACCTCAGATCAGTGCTTACGCAACTCAGCTCGAAAACGTCCTGGATCCACTGAGACCTGCCACATCTTCTCTGTTTGTGCATTTATTCTTACATTAATCTGAATTAGACACAAACCTCTGTCTCAGCTTCAGACTCTAAACTCCTGTTTACACGACCATTTAAAGCTAGTCTCTGGTTTTCTTTTTTGTCCCTGTCTCAGACTCTCCTCCAAAATCAGCCTAGGGACCTCTCCTGCTTCTCTTTTATTAAAATAATAAAACCAGACCAGTTTTTCCTCCAAAATACTAATCCATTTGACCAAACTGAAGTTTAGAGTTTAGCGTTAGCTTAGCTGTGACTTCAGCGTCAGGACGACAATTATCTCCTCCTCGTTAAACATTACGTGATTGAATTGACAGTATTTATCTGTGTTTTACGTTGTCTCCCTTTTCTCTGTTGATGCTTTTCTTTTTTCAGCTGTTTCTCTGTTAAAAGACATATTCAGCTGAAAATACACTTTATCTGCAGCTATTAAACTTCCTGGAACGTCATGTGACAAGTGTCGACCAATGGGAGCGCTGCAAGGTTTTCTGTTCCTGAATAGAGGTTCTCATCTATTACAATCCCTTACAATAAACACTAGATGCATCATAAAGACAAATGATTGATTTTACAATAAACTATTTGGGTTTAAACCATTTTCCAACAAAAAATATCAGGTTCAGTTTGTCTAAAGCCCACTACTTTTCTTTTTTTCAGCGTCAACCAATGGGAACGCTCCTTTTATAACACTTTTTTATAAATATTTAGTGCATGTTCTTGTTTTTATAGCTTTAACATACCTTGAAAAGTACTTGAATTCGACCTTGTACAGATCTAAGTCTGTTTCCTGAAGCTAAAGGCCGCTCAGACGCAGATGCATAGATTTCCTGTAAACGTTCCCTGCAGCTTTTATGTTCTGGCGGAGCCGGGTTCAGTCATTGACCCGCTCAGACCCGGATCTGAGGCTCGCGGCGCTGGTAATGATTTGTGCGGCGCCGCTGTCTGTGGTTCCTCCTTCGCTCCAGGAGCTAATGAGCTCGACGGGAGGCTGAGTGCAGCAGCGAGAGGACGGCCTACTTGACATTTATGCATTTTAATGTCAGCCGAGCGGCACCGAATGAGCAGCATGTGTTACGTGTCGAGAAACGAGGACAGTCTGCAGCAGCGAGAGCACGGCTTATGCAAAAGTGAGGGTTCAAACCTGGCTCCGTTTGGATTCTATTAGAAAAAACAAAATGACAGAATGACATCGGTGGTTTAAGCCGTTTAAGTTCAATCTGATTTATTTGTCTTTATTTGTAAGCTACTCTCTCTTTTGAACTTTGTGAATTCTGACTTTCTTTCAAATATAGCCACGTCATAACACAATTATCTACAAGACTAGTCGACAGGTTTTAGTCAGATTTCAGCAGGTTTTAGTCAGATTTTAACTGATTTTAGTCAGATTTCAGCAGGTTTTTGTTAGATTTCAGCAGGTTTTAGTCAGATTTCAACAGGTTTTAGTCAGATTTTAACAGGTTTTAGTCAGATTTTTACAGGTTTTAGTCAGATTTAAACAGGTTTTAGTCAGATTTCAGCAGGTTTTTGTTAGATTTCAACAGGTTTTAGTCAGATTTTAACAGGTTTTAGTCAGATTTTAACAGGTTTTAGTCAGATTTTAACAGGTTTTAGTCAGATTTCAACAGGTTTTACTTAGATTTCAACAGGTTTTAGTCAGATTTCAACAGGTTTAAGTCAGATTTCAGCAGGTTTAAGTCAGATTTTAGCAGGTTTTAGTCAGATTTCAACAGGTTTGACATGGATTTAAATAGGTTTTATTCAGTTTAGAACAGGTTTTAGTTGGATTCCAACAGGTTTTGGTTGAATTTGAAGAGGTTTTAGACAGATTTGAACAGGTTTTAGTTACTTATCTTTGTAGTAAAAATCAAGTCCATCTAAAACCTGTTCAAATCCAAATAAAACCTAGAGCCAAACACATAACTTTCTAAATGTATTGAAGGGCCTCATAAAACATTACAAAGGGCCTCATTTGGCCCCTGGGCCTTGAGTTTGACATGTGTGTTTCAGACTAAAGGATGTATAAGTGTTTCTTCCCTCCCTCTTTCTTCCTTCTTCTGAATCGTCTCTCGTCAGTAATTATTGCTAAAGCTTTGAGTCATTTTCCATGAATCAGTTTAATCAGTTTAAAAGCTTCACTTTTTGGAGTTTGCACAAAACAAACAAATATAGCAACAAATCTAGTGACGTTTTGGACAAAGCTTAGTCATTACCCAGTGTCACAGGGCTTTAGTTCATTCCAGAGACTGAACATTGTACTTATTGAAACACAACAATAAACACTTACTTAAATTTGGTTAAAATACCTTGAAAGAGATAATTCACCCAAAAATGAAACTTGTTTGATCAAAAAGATGTTCGTTTTTTTGGATGAAGTGTCCCTTTAAGTTTGGTCTTTTTACAGAAGAATGATATTTCTAAAATGTTTGGGTTCAGAACCAAATCTTTCTCGTCATGTGAAGTGTTCCATGTTTTATCCATAATTTATACTTTTCCTCTTCAAGCTAGAGATTACTAAAATTACTCATTAAGATTGTGAATTATTATTAAAACAACACAATCAGAATTTAGGACTTTGACAACCTTGAAGATTAAAATTCAAGCATTTCCAAGGACTTCAAGCACCAGTCTGAACCCTGATTGAGTTCCTAATGTTATACGACCTTATCGAGTGACATTTAGCAGCTTTTCGAGCAGGATTTAGCTACTTTCCATTGAAAACAGAACCCGTAAGTATATTTTTGTGTAAACGCCAGAGTTTAAAACCAGGAAAAGGCTCATAAAGACCACATCCAGGCTTTGAAACCGTCTGTGTGTGGCCTGTTTGTAGCCGTTTTCTCGTTAACGGAAAGACTTTACAGTGAGATTCTGAAGCCGTTGCCTTCAGGGCCACATCCTGCAGGAAATATCTAACCTCGCCGTGATTTAATGTCGTCTCGCTGCGCACTTCGTCTCATAATTTTGCCCCGAGTCGAGACGTTCAGGGACGAGCTCGGGGCCTGTTTGGATTTGTCTCAGTGATGCATTTGCTTCGGTGTGTACGTTTCTGTGTTTTATGGACACACTTTAACCTATAGCTCTGTGATGAATGTGAGATTACAGAGCGAGGACGGTTTTAGAAGGTTTGGGGTGGTCCTGTTTGCTCTTTTTGGCTTTTTCAGAGACTACAGACTGAAAAGTATTAACAGAGGATTGTAAAAAGAAACTAGAAAGTCACTGAAAACATTACTGAAGCTGGACTGAACGCACTTTATTTGTTTTATTCATTTTATTTATTTTATATTTATTTTATTCTACATTTTAGCCCTTTATTGGTCCGTTTTAAAGTTTCCAAAACAGATCTTTGTGCCTGTCCTGAGCTCTTCTCTACCTTCTTTAAACTGATAGCTCTACGTCTACGTCTTTTGTTCCTGCACAGATCGTCTCGTTCTCTTTCACGTTAAGTTAAAGAGAGCATTGTTGCAGCAGAAATCAGATCACGTTCTCCACCGACCCTCGGGACTTTTCTGCTCGATGTCGCTCACACTTTGTTCTCCGACGCTGACCTCGGATCAGATATCAGCTCCATCCAGACGCAACCCGAGACCCTCCGAAAACCCACTTCCACAAACCCTTAAAGAGTAACAATGGGCCGTTATATCAAGTCTACACCGGTTTCTTTCTCTCATTTAAAGGTTCTGTTTGTTCCGATGAAGGTCGCGTTTATTTTTTTCTCAAAAGTTCACGACTGCTCCATGAAATCCTTATGAAAATGAGTGTTTTAAGAGTCAATCCTCTGTAAAAAATCCCCTTTAACAACCCTTTAGACACGCATTGTGAAAGCACAAAGAGGAAAAATGCCCTCTTTGAGAAGCTCCAGTGTGAATCGATGGAGCAAACAGCACAGAGTCGTGTTGGTATTGATTAAAGCTGCAGAAATACCTCACTGTGCTGCGCAGATGATGACACTGTCCTCAGGTCTGTGACAATCCAACTGGACAAAGGCCTCTGGAAGAAAAAAGAAGATAAATGTAGGAATTATAGACAGTAAATAGTTCATATGACATTAGTTTAGCTTTGGTTCCTTTCTACATCTTTTATTATTGATCCAGTGGCACATATGAACTGCCTCTGGTTAATGGATGTACTGTAGTAGGGCTGGCAGGGCGATAAATCAAATTAATCCGATTAATTTGAGTTTCTAAATTTGGACGATCTCAAAAAAAGCCACAAACTGAAAAACTGTTCCTTTTAACCCTGAGCTGTTCACTGAGTTGTGGCTAATGCTACTGTTAGCTCCAGAAACACTAATAATCACATGGAAAGCGTCTTTTTTATCTTGAAATACTGTGGTTTAAAGAAGTGGCAGGAAACTGAGCAGAAAAAGTGTAGAACAGTGTCTACTTTATTGATTCATGCAGGATTCAAGCCTGATTTAAGAGGTCGGAGCTTTTAACATCTTCATCTAAATTAGTCTCATCTAATCCTTATCGACGCAGATTTTAGTTTTGTAGTGTTAAAGGAAACATCACTGTTTTGTAAATGACCTTCAGATGAGCTCTTAAAGGAGTCATTATAAGTTTTTATTCACTATTTATCCCAAAACACTGCTTCAAAAGACACATAGAACCTTAAAATATGTTAAAAAGAATCCACACAATCGCAATTTGCTTTTGTTGTTAAAAAATGTAAAAAAAAAACTAATCTATGTCCAAATATCCTCGTGTAAACTGTGAGTACAATATTAAAAATGCTCCAAAAATCCATCTGTGTCACTGTTTTCTCTCGAGAACCTTCACAAAAACCCCTTCAGGCTCCGGACCGACCCGACTGACCTCAGCCTCGACCACTTTAACCGTTTATAAAAGCCTCGTATTCACTGAGTATGAGCGTCACTCCGGTTCCTCCAGCTCTTCTTCTTCTTCTTCTTTAGGTTAGGTAACGCTCACAGGACGAGCTGATTCATCCGGAGCCGTTGAACCGGGGCTGTGTGGGCGGGACGTGTCTCTGTCACGACCAGAAGAAGGTCACAGGCCCACGATAAAACCCTGCTTTGTTAATCTGGACACAATTATTGGGTGTAATTTGAACGAATTAACTAAATGAGGCCTGAATGTTTTATAAAAAGACCTGAGACACATTTGGAGGAGTCCCGTGGATGGATCTGGATGTGTTCACCTCCGACTTTAGGGAGATTTGGTGTATTTTGTGTGTTTTTTTATTAGGAGCGTTCCAGTAAAGCAGCAGAGTCAGAGAATAATATAGGATCAAAGGAAACATTACAGAAGGTTGTTTGAGGGACTTTTTTCAGGTAAATGACATAAAATAAAGTGAAAAAATCACTATAAATCTGAATAAAACTGGAGACATGTGCTCATTTGCTTCTAATTTAACTCTACTTCGTAAAAAGGGAAATGTAGTCAAAGTAAACGGTCACAAAACAGCAATCAGAGGCAAGTGTAGTTTACAAATGAAGAGAAAAAAGTGGATCCAATGCGAAGGAGAAGTAATAAAATCATAAAGAAATACATTCAATTAAAAGGGGATTTCCTCATTTTTTTCACTGTTTCATTTAGTTTTTCGGTGTAATCTCCTGAAGTTTATTGTAACAGGAATCATCTAAAAAATGAGACCTTAAGACGTGATCTAGTCTTTATAATGAAGGATTTTAATAGATGAGAATGATCAGTCCACAGCAGGATTTTGTCCAATCACAGCTCACTTCAGGTAAAAAGGAGCGCTCCCATTGGTCGACACTGATGTCAACAACGAAGGAACAAGGAAATAAACCAAGGAAATGGGTTATTCTGTTGGAAATACGTCTTATTTTACAGAGAAACAGCTCAAAAAAGATAAAAAATAGAGAAACAGCAGCAAATGAAACATGGATAAATGTTACAGGATCACTTCAGTCTGCAACGAGAAACTACAAAGATGGCTCTAAACTTTGATTTAATGTAAAATATTAGTATTTTGTGGTGAAAAATTGGTCCAGTTTTACCTTTTTTAAATAAAAGAAGCAAAAATTTAACAGGATTTAACACATAAAGGGTCCTAATGGAGGAAGAGGAGCGGGATCTGAGTCTGCATCACTAACAGGTCAGTGTTTTCCCATCATGCACCAGGTCAGAGTCCCATCATGCACCGGGTCAGAGCGTGTTATGGTTCTAGTCGGACGTGTCTTATCAACCTCCACTGTGCACCATTCGACACAGATCTAAACTGTGCAGGTGTAGCTTTAATCAAACACACCTTTTAATGCTGCCGGTCTTGCCCTGTCCAACATGGCCGACATGGAGCCCCTATCCAACTTCATATACACGCTGCAGACAGGTGCAGACTTTTGAGACTGATTGGAAACAGAGTAAAACACTTTAACAGGACTTTATGGTGAAACTATCGCCGCCCTGAACTGGTGAGTCTTTATTTTAATCAGAACAATTAACTGTCTGATAGTTTTAGTTTTTATTTTGAGTCAAACACCTTTAGCTTTAACTGACAAAGCCGTAGATACAACAAACGCGTAAATTTATCCAACAACTTTGATATTTCACCTACGTTTTGGAGCTCAACCGATCTGTGTCTTCAGCGCAGAGGAGACAGAGGGAGGTCTACAAGATGTTAAAAAAAAAAACCAAAACAAGCCCAAAGCCATGCGGCGTGCAGCTCGTTTCATAACACAACACGGAAGTGCGCGCACAGCTCCGGGTCTGCAGTCTGCAGCGGCTCCGGAGCTGCCTTTTGTCTCCGCACAAAGACGCACCGACACCGGCAGCGTGCTCCGGGAAAAACACCAGAAAAACACCAGAGAAACACCAGAGAAACACCCGAGAAAAGAGCGGCTCTCACCTCAAAGTCACGTCCGGGTTTTTAGATCCAGATGTGGAGCAGAAGCAGCGGCGTTAAATCATTCATGAGTTTGTTGTGGAGCTGCTCTTTGAACGCGGTCTGAACAAAAAGCCATTACGAAAGTTCCGGAAGTGGCCCAGCATCCGAACTGGAGTCAGCCCCGCATCAGACCAACTCATATCCACGACCATTTCACTCATTTAAGACACATGTATTTATTTTATATAGAATTTAGCAGCGTTTTCGTGAATTTAATGGAAGTGAAGCTCATACAGTGATTAATCCTGTTATTTAAATAAAACCTGTTCACTTTGGGCAAGATTCAGCTCATTTTTTACCACAGATTTATTTTTTTATTAAAGTTTTAGGACTTATTAATGTATTTTCAGTTTTGAACAGAAAAGTATTTACATTTTTTCAGCTCAAATATTGTCAAAATGTTCAAGTTTATCCTGAGCTTCATTTAGTCCATTTTTTCTGTTTTTTACAACATTGGTTCCTATTTTTCTTTACATATTTTTGTGCATTTTCATTTATATCAAACGTACTGGTGTGTTTTTAAAAAGCTTTGTTATTTAGAATCATAGATGTTTGTTTATTTTAATTTCCAGAGTTTACCGCTGGCTCTTATTAAAAGAACACACTTTATTTTGATTCACTCTAGACTCTTTTACCTTTATTCTTTTATGAAACTGTCTAAACTATGATCTGTTTCTGGGATTGTGTCTGAGTTTATTTTCAGAATCAGCAGAAGAAGCCTGTCCTGCTGTTTTTCTTTCAAACACTGCCCTCTAGCGGCGGCTCTCACTCAGTGCTTTGTTTATTTGTCTTTTTGATTTTATGCAACTGTTTTTGTTTCAGAATCAGTGCATCATAATAATTCACTGCAGAGGACATTTATTTATTAATGAAATGTTAGGTTTTATCTCCTTTTGTCCATAAAGTTTCACAAACTAAATTTAAAATGATTTGCAAAAAGGATTAAAAACTAAACGAAAAGTGCATAAGAGACATTACAAAAAAAACACAAAAAAATAATAATCCATAAGTGAAAAGTAGACCTTTTTTAACAGGATTGAGGCACAGAATGTTGCTTGTTGAATTCCTCCAGTAGATGGCGCTCTTCACCATTGAATCCCACAATGCACCTGCTCCATTGACTCATTATTTACAGCTTCCAAAGAGAAACTCACTTTAACTTATTTAACAATATTATTAAATGTCCTTTAGATGAGTTTATTTAAAAAGAGAACATACAAGACCAGACAACACGTAGAATTATAACTATATATTATTATTATTTTAGTTTTGTGTTAATCATTCACTGTTTTAACTGTTTAGTGAACAGGTTTTAGAAAGATTTGATCAGGTTTTAGTCAGATTTGATCAGGTTTTAGTCAGATTTGAACAAGTTTTAGTCAGATTTGATCAGGTTTTAGTCAGATTTGATCAGGTTTTAGTCAGATTTGATCAGGTTTTAGTCAGATTTGAACAGGTTTTAGTCAGATTTGATCAGGTTTTAGTCAGATTTGAACAAGTTTTAGTCAGATTTAAACAGGTTTTCATCAGATTTAAACAGGTTTTCATCAAATTTAAACAGTTTGTAAATGGATTTAAACAGGTTTTAGTCAGATTTAAACAGGTTTTAGTCAGATTTTAACAAGTTTTAGTCAGATTTAAACAGGTTTTAGTCAGATTTAAACAGGTTTTCATCAGATTTAAACAGGTTTTCATCAGATTTAAACAGTTTGTAAATGGATTTCAACAGGTTTAGTCAGATTTGAACAGGTTTTAGTCAGATTTAAACAGGTTTTCGTCAGATTTAAACAGGTTTAGTCAGATTTAAACAGGTTTTAATAAGATTTAAACAGTTTTTAGTCAGATTTGAACAGGTTGTAGATGGATTTAAACAGATTTTAGCTAGATTTAAACAGATTTAGTCAGATTTAAACAGGTTTTAGTCAGATTTAAACAGGTTGTAGATGGATTTTTTTAAAACACACTGTGGCTCCCTTTCATCATCTTAAATTAAAATCATATTATCATTATTCTGACCCACTTTTCTTCACAAAGACCCTTCTTCAAACCCGGTTCTGTCTTGAATCCGTCGGACGCAGGTGTGTTTGTGCTGAGTCAGAGTCTGAGTAAACGCTGACTCACTGTTCGCTCCATATTTTCAGTCTTCATTACTTAACGTCGAAGCTGCAGCTGTTCTTTTTCTGCTGAGTTAAAGGTCGGGAACACGTCGGAGGAGAAGAAATATGAAGTGCACTGTTCCTGACGCGAGGGAGGAGGTCACATGACGCGGGGCTGTTATCAACGCTGCCATATGCCTCCAGAGGGAAAAAAAACAACAGCGTCTTGTTGAGAGGCCGTATGTTGAAGCTAATACGTCACAGAATCAGGGAAAGTTCAACCTGAGCCTCATCAAAATACTCTCTAATACTGACATTATCACAATATCAAACAAATCATGTGATTGTGAGATGTTTAGAAGAAAAAAAGAGTCTCCAAAACCTCAGAATGGACCAGTGTTTTGCTCAAAAATAGAGAAATGCTTTTGATGTTTCTTGTATTTCACTTTAAAAATCTGAACCAGGGTTGTTTTTTCTTCATAAATGTTTTTTTTAATACATTTTCTTGAACAGTTTAATCAATATTTAAGTAATCAAGTTGATCAATCCTCACAGATCATGTTTCTTTAAAAAATAATTTGTTTTACTTTGAAAATAGTTTTCAATCCTTTTTCCTACATGAGAAAAACATATATACACAATACCGTACACCTGATTTAAAGGATTTTAGTCAGATTTTAACAGGTTTTACATGGATTTGAACAGGTTTTAAATGGATTTGAACAGGTTTTAGATGGATTTAAACAGGTTTTAGTCAGATTTGAACAGGTTTTAGATGGATTTAAACAGATTTTAGTCAGATTTGAACAGGATTTACATGGATTTGAACAGATTTTAGTCAGATTTAAACAGGTTTTAGATGGATTTAAACAAATTTTAGTCAGATTTAAACAGGTTTTAGATGGATTTAAACAGGTTTTAGTCAGATTTGAACAGGTTTTAGATGGATTTAAACAGGTTTTAGCCAGATTTAAACAGGTTTTAGTCAGATTTGAACAGCTTTTACATGGATTTAACACTTTTTTAAAGGAAACTTACAGGTTAAAAGGTCTTAAATCTGTTTAGTGAAATGAAAACAGTAAAGTGCAGATTGTGACGGAGGGTTTCCCCGCTCGGATCCATTACTCAGAGTCGAGTCCTGTTGGCACCGGCCTCATTTTAATCTCTTTAAGTATTCAACCCTCGCTGCCGTCAATGAGTCACAGTGTGTCACAGCCATCGATTCAGAGCCGCATCGGAAAAAAAAGAAAAAGAAAATCATCAGCGAGAGAGAAAGCGGCCCATTCATCAGAAAAAGAGAGAGTCCGACGAAGGATGACGAACGACGGCCACCGTTCGATTTCCTTTTCATTGATTTTTATTCTTTTTTAGGAGCTTTCGGTCGTTTAATACACTCACCTTTTATCCAGGAAGTGTTTTTATATTTTCATTACGGACCTTTTATTAAATTCAGAGCATATTTTACATTATTTTATGAAGAGTATGAAGCAGAGGCCCTGTCTTTTTCTGGAGCTGTGCCGATAAACACTTTCTTTTCACCGTGTTGCTCCGTTTCCTCCGTCGTCCAAACACCTGCATGTTCAGGTGAAGTGACTCTGAACTGAGTGACTGAATGTTGCCATAGTCCAGGATGTAACGGGACTAAGTGAAAGAAGAAGATGGATGAATGGATTTCTAGGCCACAGGACTTTATGATGTCTTTTTGTATCTACAGTTTTTCGTTTTTTGGGGCTTTTGGCTTTTATTGATAGTTTATGAGTATCTGGAGAAGAAAGAGAGGTGAAGGAGAATGACACTGGACAAGTGACCCGACCGAGGTTTTAGACGGATTTGAACAGGTTTTATTAGGATTTGATCAGGTTTTATTAGGATTTGAACAGGTTTTATTTGGATTTGAACAGGTTTTATTAGGATTTGAACAGGTTTTATTTGGATTTGAACAGGTTTTATTAGGATTTGAACAGGTTTTATTTGGATTTGAACAGGTTTTAGATGGATTTGAACAGGTTTGAGGTGGATTTGAACAGGTTTTAGATGGATTTGAACAGGTTTTAGATGGATTTGAGCAGGTTTTAGATGGATTTGAGCAGGTTTTATTTGGATTTGAACATGTTTTAGATGGATTTGAGCAGGTTTTAGATGGATTTGAACAGGTTTTATTAGGATTTGAGCAGGTTTTATTTGGATTTGAACATGTTTTAGATGGATTTGAGCAGGTTTTAGATGGATTTGAACAGGTTTTATTTGGATTTGAACAGGTTTTAGATGGATTTGAGCAGGTTTTAGATGGATTTAAGCAGGTTTTATTTGGATTTGAACAGGTTTTAGATGGATTTGAGCAGGTTTTAGATGGATTTGAACATGTTTTATTAGGATTTGAACAGGTTTTATTTGGATTTTAACAGATTTTAGTCAGATTTGAACAGATTTTAAATGGATTTGAACAGGTTTTAGATAGATTTAAACAGATTTTAGTCAGATTTGAACAGGTTTTAGATGAATTTAAACAGATTTTATTTATTTTTTCCCGTTTTTGTCACCATTTAACGAGGCTGTTCCTGAACTTGACGTTCACATTTAATCGAACTAACAGAGTTTGGAGCTGCAAATCTAGGATGTTACCCCCAACAACTTGAGTCTAATCACTGTCAGAGACTTCAAACCGAACTCTGGGTCGAAAAACAAAAGCACTTCTTCCTCAAAACGAGCGGCGACCGAAGCAGGGAACGCTCTGAAACTCCAACTAATGGCATTAAGAGACACACAAAAGCTTTGAAAGAGGCTTACGGCACAACTTTGAGAGCTTTGTCTTTCTCTGTGAGCTCAGACGGTCAAACACAGAGCAGAGCACGGACCGGCAGGGTTTATTCCACTGGAAAGTGAGGCCTCGAAGGAGACACTTGGCTCAGGATCAGAGTGGACTGTCCCAGAGAAACTCCATCTGACCCACTTTCATTCTGTAACAGAGGCTTTTTACATCATTTATGCAAAACCACGAAGACATTTACGACTGTGTGACTTTTATGGACTCAGTCAATCGACAGACGTAACTTAAGACATGTTTTTATGGATTTAGAGTCAGGAGTTTATAAAGAGCTGGAGTTAAACACACTTGTGGCCTGTTTCTGGAGAAGAGAGAACAAGAAAAAACAGAAAATGTCAGTGTTTTCTTGAATAAAACTGGCTTTGTTCTTTGAAAAAACAAAAAAAAAAAAAACAATGAGAAAGGCTTTTTTTAACGTAGTCAAAGCAAAGTGTAATAATTTCATCTTATTGTTATTTATTAAGAGTGAGATGAGACACAAATCCCACCAGATGAGAGTTCTCTTCTGTTTAAGGTTTAGCTTTGCGTTGTTTTCTGACGATGTTTTCATGTTGTTTGTGTCTTTTGTTGTTTTTTATTTCCACACAGTCCATTTAAAACTAATCCAAACAGACATCTCACAGCCTTAACATTAATCAAAACCTCTAAAGTCAGGTTTGTACATGATTAGGCCACGTTTAAGAGTAATTATATCATGTTCAACACTGTCTCCTTTTTCTTGTGCAGTTTCAGTGGAGGCCTTTAGGGGGCGCAGGAACTTCCAGTACATGTTTATTTAGAACATCTGCTGCTGCTTTCACTGATTTAGGGTGAATCCATAAATGACAAAGAGCCCCCTGTTCACCTTCTCTGTGACCGTCCCCTGAGACTGGCCCCGGGACCCTCTGAGACCGGTCCCGGGACCCTCTGAGACCGGTCCACCACAGACTCTAATATTTACATAAATATTTAGATTGAGTTTGATTTTGTTTCTCAAGACACACAAGAACTAATGGGGTTCATCCAAAAACGAACTCAGAAAAGATAAAAAAACAAAACATATAATTATTATAATAAATAATAAGATTAAATAGAGATTAAATGAAAATAAAGATTAAATGAACGACAAATTCATTCTTTCTCTCATTTAGAAAGGTACAGGATTGAGGCTGGATGGATTTGACCAGGTTTTTAAACAGATTTTAGATGGATTTAAACCGATTTTAGTCGGATTTGAACAGATTTTAGTTGGATTTAAACAGATTTTAGTCGGATTTGAACAGATTTTAGTCGGATTTAAACAGATTTTAGTCGGATTTGAACAGATTTCAGTCAGATTTAAACAGATTTTAGTTGGATTCAAACAGATTTTAGTTGGATTTAAACAGATTTTAGTCAGATTTAAACAGATTTTAGTCAGATTTAAACAGGTTTTAGTTGAATTTAAACAGTTTTTAATCAGATTTCAACAGATTTTTGTCTGATTTCAACAGATTTTAGTTGGATTTAAACCGATTTTAGTCTGATTTGACCAGGATTTAGTCGGATTTAAACAGATTTTAGTTGGATTTAAACAGATTTTAGTCGGATTTAAACAGATTTTAGTCGGATTTGAACAGATTTCAGTCAGATTTAAACAGATTTTAGTCGGATTTAAACAGATTTTAGTCGGATTTAAACAGATTTTAGTCGGATTTGAACAGATTTTAGTCAGATTTAAACAGATTTTAGTCAGATTTAAACAGGTTTTAGTCAGATTTCTACAGATTTTAGTCAGATTTCAACAGATTTTAGTTGGATTTGAACAGATTTCAGTCAGATTTAAACAGATTTTAGTCGGATTTGAACAGATTTCAGTCAGATTTAAACAGATTTTAGTTGGATTCAAACAGATTTTAGTTGGATTTAAACAGATTTTAGTCAGATTTAAACAGATTTTAGTTGAATTTAAACAGTTTTTAATCAGATTTCAACAGATTTTAGTCTGATTTCAACAGATTTTAGTTGGATTTAAACAGATTTTAGTTGGATTTAAACAGATTTTAATCAGATTTCAACAGATTTTAGTCTGATTTTCCCACTGTATAAGTGCCTTTAATGGTGTTCTATAAATCTAAACACTTGCATGTGTCGAGTAAAAACTGCAAATTAAAACTAACTCAATCTCGCTGTATTCTTCTTTAAAAGTTAATATATTTCACTGGAAAAATGCACTTTCTGATGCAATGTCCTACAATGGCTTATATTTTGTGTTAAAGTCCGAGTTATATCCTGGTCATGGGATCATTTTGGTCATGTTTTACCTGTCCTACCCCGCCCCGGGCCCCGTCCCGTCCCGGTGCGCCCCGATGGACCCCACCTGCAGCAGAGTCCCGCTGCTCTGACCTGAACTGAGTCACTGAGCCAGAACGAGGCCTGGAACTGCATTGGTTTTTCAGAGACACGTGACTCCGGCGCAGTCCTCGTCCTGACACGGCTGCGCGCTCCCGACTCAGACGTGAACGAGCGCAGTCTCCGCCTCCCGCCTCGGTCACATGACGCAGGACACGCATGAGGCAGAACACACACGAGGCAGAACACACACGAGGCAGGAAAGATGCTCTGTGTTGGAGTAAAAGTGTGTTTGTGGGAAGATAATGGTGTGAGTGTGAGATAATGGAGTCATGAGAAGCTGGAGCCGATCTCTGGAGACATGCTCTGATGATAATTTACTCACTGCAGGCGGTTTAGAGTCACCATTTCACCTGAGCACACAAACACAGCACAACACCGGAATACATCTGAGTTTATTTGTCGTTTGTGAATAAACAACAGTCGAGGAACGTAGGAATTCTCTCAAAAGTGAAGTTAAAAGTTTAAAATAACATCTAGTTTAAAAACACTATAAAGCACACATGTCAAACTCGAGGCCCAGGGGCCAAATGCGGCCCTTTGCAGTGTTTTATGTGGCCCTTCAATACATTTAGAAGAAGATATTTAGGTTTGAATTGGATTTGAACAAGTTTTAGAAGGATTTGAATAAGATTAATTTGATTTGTTTATGAAATCTTAAGCCAGTTTTTGAGACGATGTGGGAAGATCGGTTCAAATCCAAATAAAACCTGTTCAAAACCAATCAAAACCTTTTCAGTCCAAATAAAACTTGTTCAAAACCATCTAAAACCTGTTCAAATCCAAATAAAACCTGTTCAAATCCAAATAAAACCTGTTCAAATCCAAATAAAAGCTGCTTAAATCCAAATAAAACCTGTTCAAATCCAAACAAAACCTGCTTAAATCCAAATAAAACCTGTTCAAAACCATCTAAAATCTGTTCAAATCCAAATAAAAGCTGCTTAAATCCAAATAAAACCTGTTCAAAACCAACCAAAACCTGCTTAAATCCAAATAAAACCTGTTCAAAACCATCTAAAATCTGTTCAAATCCATCTAAAACCTGTTCAAAACCATCTAAAACCTGTTCAAATCCAAATAAAAGCTGCTTAAATCCAAATAAAACCTGTTCAAAACCAACCAAAACCTGCTTAAATCCAAATAAAACCTGTTCAAAACCATCTAAAATCTGTTCAAATCCATCTAAAACCTGTTCAAATCCAAATAAAAGCTGCTTAAATCCAAATAAAACCTGTTCAAAACCAACCAAAACCTGCTTAAATCCAAATAAAACCTGTTCAAAACCATCTAAAATCTGTTCAAATCCATCTAAAACCTGTTCAAAACCATCTAAAACCTGCTTAAATCCAAATAAAACCTGTTCAAAACCAACCAAAACCTGCTTAAATCCAAATAAAACCTGTTCAAAACCATCTAAAACCTGTTCAAATCCAAATAAAACCTGTTCAAAACCATCTAAAACCTGTTCAAATCCAAATAAAACCTGTTCAAAACCATCTAAAACCTGTTCAAATCCAAATAAAACCTGTTCAAAACCATCTAATGTTTGTCAGTATTTAATAAAAACTTCCAAATGTCTCCGTCTTCGGCCCCTGACATGATTCTTATTAACTATCGCGACCCCTCACCTTTGAGTCTGACCCCTCTGCTCAAACAGAAACAATGATGTGTATAATCTGAGATAAACTCTTCAGTTTTAGATGGATCCTGAGTCTGTTGATGATATTTCAAGTTGATCCAGAATAATTTATTGTAAAAACAAGTGTAAACACAGCCTCTTTTAAGTCTTATTTTCAGTCCGAGTCCTGTCTCTGCTTTAATCTGAGTCCCTCGAGCCTCATTCAGCTCCATCTAATCTCATCTCATCTGCTGCTGCTCTCGCGCCTCTTTTATTTTCTCACACTCCTCTCGGGGACGCGCGGCTCGCTCCCGCCACCACGTGACCCCGAGGAGCAGCAGGAGGGGGAGGGGGGCTGCTGCTGGTGCTGAAGCTGAGAGATGATGGCGCGGATGGAGGCGCAGCGACGCTAGCTCCGCGCTTCTCCGCGATTTCTCTCCACTTTTTTTATTTCCTGCAAAAAAACGAACGACGACACTCGAAACCGGAAGCGTCTTTTCGCGTTAAACTCACGCCTCGTCCGTCTCCAGAGTCGAGACCGAGATGGGGAACGAGGGGAGCGTGGAGGGCGGCGGGCAGCCAGGCGAGCCCGGGTCCGTCTCTGGAGCCGCCGGAGCCGGGATGATGGGCTCCGCGGTGCCCGGAGGAGGAGGCGCTGCGGCGGGCGTGGGGCAGCATGTGAAGCCGCTGAACGGAGCTGCAGCCGGCGGCGGGATGGCCATGGGAGGCCCGGGGATGGGCACGGCGAGGTAAGGCGCAGAAAACCTCCTCTACGCTGCGTTTACGCTCTGTTTCATCCACATTCGTGTTTTTGAACCGCCATTCTCTGTGACATCCCGCGAAATCTCAGCTGAAACTCGAGATATCGGAGGCTGCAGCGCGCGGTCTGCTCCCGAATCCAGAAAATGGACAGTTTTTGAAGCAACAGCGAAGGATTTAATGCGTAATTTAAAACGGGACAAACGCCGGTGACGAGTTTATGGGAGATTTTATTAAAGGTTTATTGATTTGGACGTGATTGTAGGAGGTTTGTGTGAGTGCACTGTTCCTGATCCTGGAGGGAATAGAATAGTGTGTGTGTGTAGTGGTAGTGCATAGGAAAGGAAGCAGAGAAAGGGCTAAGGAAGGATGCAAGGGTGTAGTGAAGGATGGAGGGAAGGGAGTCAATATGAATGGATTTAATGAAGGAGAGACTCTTTACTGTTCACACAAACACATTATTATCTTCACTACTCGCCTCCTTCTCTCCTTACTCCCTTCTTTGATTCCTACCCCCTTAGGATGATAATTAGTGTTAGGAAAGGAGCAAGGATGCAGTGTAGTGAGGTTGTATGAAGAGTGTTTGGAGGAAGGATGCAAGGAGGAAGGAAGCATAGTAGGAATAAATGGGAGAAAAGAAAGCGAATAAAGAAATGTCTCAAGAGGAAGGAATCAAAGAAGGATGGAAGGAAAGAAGGAGGCAAGGGGGCAATTTAGAGGCAAGAAGGTAACATTAATTGTTGTAGTGAGAGTGGTGAGGGTAGAAGGAAGCAAGGATGTAGTGTAGAAGGAAGGAAGGAGGGAAAAATAGGAACGAAATGTAGAGTGGTTTTATTAAGAGTCTAGTGGATAGAGGAAGGATGCAAGGATGTAGCAAAGGAAGCAGAGAAGGAAAGGAGGAAGGTGACAGGAATGAATGAAGGAGGTAATGTAGGAAGGAAGGAAGGAAGGATTGTAGTGGAGGAGGACTCGAGGATGTAGGAGGGAAGGAAGCAAGACATATAGTGAGGAAGGAAGGAGTGCATCAGAATGGCAAGGAAGCAAACAAGGGACTGAGGATGGATAGGTGGAAAGCAAGGAACTAGTGGAGAAGGAAGGAAAGGAAGGAAGGAAGGAGCATTAGAACTGAGGGAAGGATGTAGGAAAGGAGAAGAGGAAGGGAATAAGGAGAGGAAATGAGGGAGTGAAAGGAAGGAAGGACAGGATATTAGAATGTGATTGAAGGGAAGGAAGCAAGGATTTAGGAAGTAGGAAAGAAGGAGCCTGTCTCTGTCCGTGGTGCTGAACATCTTTAATCTTAAAACTGCTTTCATTTCTTCATGAATCACACGTTTTCGTTTCATTTCGGATCAAACTGTGGCGTCTCCGGCTGCTGCAGATGTGCTCCTCCGGGTCACGTGACCTGTAGTAGTTTCTCCGCCGCGATGCTGCCGTAGCGAGCCTTCGTCGGCTCAAACGATGATGAATGAGGTGCAGACGTGGTTTTGTTTGGAACACGGCGGAGTCTGTTGGGTTTTTAACAACACCTCGAGTCCATTTATGTCACAGTTTGATTCGAGTCACAGTCTTTGAGTTTTATGTGATTTATGGCTTGATTAGTTTCATAAATATTCCGTTTTTCCCGTCAGATGATCCGGTTTAAAGGAGGGACTGGTTTTGTGGGTTAAAGTGGAGGCAGAGAGTTGAGATAAGAATAGTTCATGTAAATGCAGTGTTTGATCAATGAGCTGTCAGCTGAACGATAAGGAGAAATGGAGGCCTGGAAACAATAGGGTCAGCTTTAGACGGTCTGGGTTTATTATTGTGAAAAAGACCACAGCTAATTAAAAACATGGTTCCTGTGTGTATGTTTGAGGTCAACATTGTGTCACTAAACATGGATTATTCTTTTTTTGTCCCTGTCTCAGCCTAGAGACCTCTCCTGCTTCTCTTTTATTAAAAAATAAAACAAAATACTAATCCATTTGACCAAACTGAAGTTTAGAGTTTAGCGTTAGCTTAGCTGTGACTTCAGCGTCAGGACGACAATTATCTCCTCCTCGTTAAACATTACGTGATTGAATTGACAGTATTTATCTGTGTTTTACGTTGTCTCCCTTTTCTCTGTTGATGCTTTTCTTTTTTCAGCTGTTTCTCTGTTAAAAGACATATTCAGCTGAAAATACACTTTATCTGCAGCTATTAAACTTCCTGGAACGTCATGTGACAAGTGTCGACCAATGGGAGCGCTCCTTTTTCTGTTCTTGAATTCTTTATTGTCGTGTATTTTTGCCACGTTCTACTGCGTTATTTACAGCATTAATAAAAGCGGCTGCTCCTAAAAGACAGATTATTTTTTAGTTCAAGCTACATTTTAAAGTGAAATGACAGATATTTTATTGATTAAGTTTTCCTTTGTTTGAGTATAGCACTTGTAAAATGTCAGTAGCGTATGGAAAAAAAATCGATCAAATGTACAGGAATAAAAAAAGAGGCTTAGCTTTTCAATGCACTCACTCCCATTGTGGTCTTTGTAAATAGAGAGTAAAGAAAACCACCAAAATGTCAAAAATGTAGTGGAAAAGTGACATATTTTAACAGTGAAGTGAGACATTTCTAGACACTTTTGTTGAATTTAAAAGTACATGAGTTAATTTAAGGTAAAAGTCCATCTCTGAACCAGGCAGGATGGTTTTTATTGGCTTTAATAATGAAAGATGTTTATTAAATGCAAAAATACCAGGTTAGCGAGCGCTCATTGATATGTTACTGATGCTGATGACCTGGTTTTACTCCTGTCTCGGTGAACTACAGCTTCATTCTTGACTAATTAAATGCTCAAAACAGAAAAGCATTGAATTAAAACGTTAAAAAAGAAGAAGATAGACTTTAGCTTTCATTCATAAGGCACACAAAGCAGAAATTATACTCTAAAACTACACTGAAACTGCAGAATTCTAGATTTTAATTAGCTTTTTTTAAATAATTACATTGGTTTCTACTGGTTTTTCCATTTTTTCACTCTCACAGATCCATGTTCCAGCTTTTATCACAAACTAATAAACAATCTTGGTCCAAAATGTGTTCGTTCCTCGTGAGCCTGAGTCCGTCCGACAGCTGCCGACTCAAACAGAACTCTTCATAAACGAGTCCGACGCGTGTCCAACTGGATCCGGACTCTCCTCCGACACCGACCCAAACAAAAGAGTCACCTGTGAAATAATGTAACAGTGAGTTACAGCGGGACGTCCCGTTAAAGACCAGAGCCAGAGCTGGGACTGAGGCATTGTTTTGTAAGTCTTTGTCCTCGAGTCCAAGTCAAGTCCAAGTCCTATTCTTCAAGGTTTTAAATCCTTTTGAGTCGCAAATATTATGTTGAAATTAAACAATGTAAGCTTTTAAATCTGTATAAAATTATAAAGTAGGTCACAATAAACAACTGCTTGTATTTCAATAGAATATTTAGTCCAAAAAGTATTGCCATAATTAATTTTTCTATGCTTTGGTGTCAGTGATGTTCAAAAAATATTTACAGAAAAAAAATGTAAATATAGAACATAAAAAAGGTGCAAAACAGGTCAAGATTTATTAAATAATAAAAAAAGCACTCTATAAATATATTTACAATGGGATTACAGGTGGAAACATATAGCTATACACTACCACTAAAGGAGCTGAGTTTTACAGAGAGCATTTGAAGGCAGCGTCATGCTCTGTGTAACCTGTCAATATATTTAAGAAAAAGAATTGTTTCAAAGAACATTCTTTTAATCTTTGGGAGAAACATCAAGTCTTTTCAGAGACTCAAGTCCAAGTCCAGTCTATTTTACATTTTCTCAAGTCAGAACTCATCAAATTTGTTTATTTTTGTGCGTTTTTAGAGATTAATCAGATATTTCCCCCCGTTCCCTTGTTCTCAAAGTAAAGAAACAGTAGGAAGCCAGTGTTTTCTCCGAGTATCTACATGTTTCTCTCTGTTTCCTGGAGCGTGACCCATTTGAGCCGACAGCTGCTGCAGCGAGGTCCACTCAGTCCAGTCCTAATTAGGACCGATCTGGACTTTGATTCATGACACTGAGCTGTCGGACTCTTATGTAACACAGGTCTCTTCTGTACATTATCATCCATAGGTCATATATTATCCATAATGTCATATTTTTCCTTTAAATTCGCTCCGGTGCATCTCATTATTCTTGATAAAAGCACATTTGAAGCTACATTTTGACTTGTTTGATTCTGCATCTTGTAGCTATTGCAGTAGACACATGAAAAATGAAGTTTGTCATCAGTTTATTTGCTCTTTCTTGTGTCTTTTTTGATGATACATGTATATTTTTATAAAGGCAGCAAAACCAATTCATTCACCCATTTTCTTCCGGGATTAGAGTCTAACCAAGCTGCTTTAAAAGTCCATTACCTGATTTTTTTCCTGTTTCATTTAGTTTTTCAGTGTAATCACCTAAAGCTTATTGTAACAGGAATCATCTGAAAAAATGAGACCTTGACGTGAGCTAGACTTCATAAAATGGATCATTCTGTTGCACAATACGCCTTATTTTACAGCAAAACAGCTCAAAATAGATAAAATAGAGAAACAGGAGTAAATTAAACATGAATAAATGTTGGCAATACTCTAAACTTTGATTTAATGTAACGTATTAGTATTTTGTGGTGAAAAACTGATTCGGTTTTACCTTTTTTTAAAATAAAAGAAGCAAGAAAGGTCACTACGCTGAAAGATGTTTAACTAAAAACAGTTTTCAATCCATATTTTTTAAAACGTGTAATATGTTCAATCCCTTCTGATAAAAATAACAAATCCATTTTTTGTCAAATATTTCCAATAATAACGATTGTAGAGCTGTCCGTGGTCCTGAAGATTCAGTTTAATAAAAGAACTCAACACTAAATCATTTCTGGAGCATATTTAAAAGATCTTTGGTCACACACTTGGTTATATTTCCTGGTTTTCAGAGCCTCACTGTAAAAGGCAGCGGCTGAAGTCTGCAGTATTTATGAAGAACTCAGCCATGTGACCAGAGAGGGTCACGTGTAGAGACTGTTTGTGAAGCCCCTCCTCCCTCCTGCCTCCTAACTCCTATATCCTCTCTCCTCTCCTCTCCTCTCTCCTCCCTCCTCCTCTCTCCTCTCTCCTCTCTCCTCTCTCCTCTCCTCTCTCCTCTCTCCTCTCTCCTCTCTCCTCTCCTCTCTCCTCTCCTCTCCTCTCTCCTCTCTTCTCTCTCCTCTCTCCTCCTCTCTCCTCTCTCCTCTCTCCTCTCTCCTCTCTCCTCTCCCCTCTCCTCTCTCTCTCTCTCCTCTCCTCTCTCTCCTCTCCTCTCTCCTCTCCTCTCCTCTCTCCTCTCTCCTCTCTCCTCTCTCTCCTCTCTCCTCTCCTCTCTCCTCTCCTCTCTCCTCTCTCCTCTCTCTCCTCTCTCCTCTCTCCTCTCTCCTCTCCTCTCTCCTCTCTCCTCTCTCCTCTCTCCTCTCCTCTCTCCTCTCCTCTCTCCTCTCTCCTCTCCTCTCCCTCTCTCCTCTCCTCTCTCCTCTCCTCTCTCCTCTCTCCTCTCCTCCCTCCTCTCCTGTCCTCTCTCTTCTCTCCTCCTCTCCTCTCTCCTCTCCTCTCCTCTCCTCCTCTCCTCTCCTCTCCTCTCCTCTCTTCTCTCCTCTCCTCTCCCTCTCCTCTCTCCTCTCTCCTCTCTCCTCTCTCCTCTCCTCTCTCCTCTCTCCTCTCTCCTCTCTCCTCTCTCCTCTCCTCTCTCCTCTCTCCTCTCCTCTCTCCTCTCTCCTCTCTCCCCCTCTCTCTCTCCTCTCTCCTCTCTCCTCTCTCCTCTCTCCTCTCTCCTACCTCCTACCTCCTACCTCCAACCTCCTACCTCCTCTCTCCTCTCCTACCTCCTCTCTGAATGAAGCTTTACTTTTTAATCCTGAGTTTGTAACTTGTCTGACACTAATATTTAGATGCTACAAACTACACATCAAACCATCTGGAGTTAAATTAACTCTGTGGGTGTTAAAAATGTCTATATGAAAGTGTTATAAAACATTAACAGAGACCAGACAGAGATATACTCTATATTTTAGTATGTTTTATTAGAGACAGAGACTCTGTAGGAGTTGCACAGTTCAGTTTGAGTCTCTGGAAGTTGTTGGAGAAAAAGAAACTAATGAACAAATGTTAAGAGTAAACATCTGTGGTTAGATTAAATGATTTATAGCTGAAGATTTAAATCATTTGTTACTTTTATCATCCTTCAATTAAGAGAAAGTAAACATCACACATTTATTTTAAAAGGTTATTATTATTGTTTCAGTGAAATGCTAACCCAGTGTCTCTGAAGTGTTTGCTCTTTCAAATATTTTCCTAAACTCCATCTGTGGGTTTCCATTTCTGTTCCCTTTTAAGTCTTCAATCACAGACAGAGACCTCTTGAGTGAATTATTCATGAGCCCAGACTCCATCTGAGTCTTTGTTTCAGCTTCAGAGTGGTCCTCTCTTCTGTCTCCATCAGCCTCGGCTCTTATTCCCCGTCGGACCCTCCTCTGACTCCGAGAGCGGCTCCAGATCCATCTCTTCTCTTTTATCCCGCCTCCTCGAGCCTCTCTGGCCTCTACGCCTCCTGCTCTGGTGACGTTTTATCCCGTAACACTCCTGCAGATGTTTATAGGACGCTGGTGATTGGTGGAAAAAGGGGAGTGACTCAAAGAGGGAGGGGCTTGTGTTGAGTCAGTGCAGGACAGTTTACATTTAGACTGTATTTTTATTATAAAGTCCCTACATTTAGCCAATTTTAAAACTTTCTCTTCATTTTCTGAGCGTTAATCTGTGTTTGGGACAAAACGAGGTGGTCTCTGTTGGATTTACTTCCTCAAAGCAGTTTACTTTCATCAAACTCTGCTCTTTTTCCTCAGACGTCGGTACATTTGTTTGTTTTTTTTAGGTTAATTTATCCAAGTTTGGTCTGAGGCCTTTTGCTGGAAGTTTCTTTTTTTATTGCTCCTTTTTCACATTTTTAAGCATTTTTTCCTACAGTTTCAGATGTTGTATGTTGTTAAAACTATTTAAATGACATCTTTTTTCTCTCTTTTTGTTTGGTTTTATCAGAACTTACTCTTAACTCTGAGTTTGTTTAACTCTCAGGTGACATTTACTGAAGTTTGTTTGGTGATGTTGGACTCTTTTTGTCGTTTTTTGTGGTTGTTGTGATGAAGCAAAATCAACAAAGGCAGGAATTATAGCAAAGCACATTTCAGTTTAGGTCAAAACAACAACAAACTCAACAGAAATACATTCAATTGAACAGTTTTTAACTTACTTTTTCATGAAATGGCACTTTATGGCTGCATTTTAGAGTTTGTATATTACTTTTTGTTCATAATTTATGTCCAAAAGCTGACACTGAAGGAGAATTTCACTCATTTGTTTGTAATCCCTCAACTTGAAAAGGACAGACTCCACATTTTGTCTAAGAGTCTTGTGTTTTTTGTTACAGTAAAGAATGAAAGGATAAAACTGTTTTAATCAGGTGTGTTTTATTATTGTGTTAGCTCAGTGTCGTCTGAAGCAGAAAACAACACGCCGTGAGTCACGTCGCTTCGTTTCCACGACACGCTCAGTGTTTACTCAGCCGCTGTCACACAACGCGTTCATCCGCCGCTTTAAATAGACCCTGAACAAACACTGCATCCTCCAGATTTAGAACAAAACACCTTTATTTATTCTGCTTTTGGAAAATACTCTAAAGACTTTACATTTATCATTTATTTCTTTCACTTCAAGCATTGAAACCTGTTTTCATGATTTCATGTAAATAATCTATAAATGTTTTCTTAAGCTTGATCAAAGAGTGAAGTTTAGGATAAACTATTACATTTTTATTACACTCACAGTTACATTTAGTATATTCAATAGAAGCATTAATTCTTTCTTTCATTCAGCAGCCTGCACATTGACAACTGTTTAATTTTATCACTTTTCATCATTACACATAAGTTAAAGACATGTTAGTGCAGAAAAAATAACCACAATTTTTTAATTTGCAGCAGAACTATTGAACTTTTCCGACGTCAGACTTGAATCACAGCCTTTTACTTTTAGCCAGTTTCCAGATCTCCCCTTTTTGCCTTAAATTCACCTCTTATTTGTGAGATTATATTCTTTTTTAATTCTTTTAGCAGCAAATATAAGCTTAAATTTTAAATAAATACAGACGATTGTACATAATTCCATTTTTAATAAGTTGATTTTATGAATGTTTCCCCCATTTTTGAACAGTTTCACCTCCTTTTAGGGTTTATGTAGATGAAAATAACACAGAACACCATTTCCCATCATGCACTGAGTGTTTTGTAGTCGGCACGTATTAACCCCATTAGACCGGCGCCCCACGACCAGGAAGTGCACTATTTACGTCAGAGATAAACCGAATATGATGTTTTAATGTTTGATTATTCATTTTTAAACCTGAAGCCACCTGGTAGTTTACATACCATACACTCAGGAGACCCCGGTTTGATTACGGCTCCGGTAATTTGCCAAATGTCATTCCTCTCTCCCTGTTTTCTGTCTGTACTGACTATAATTAAAAAATCATATAAAAGTTATGTATTTATGGAGGTTATCTCAGTTGTTGAAGTGTTTCTGACGGCGCTAATGTTGTGTTGTTTAACTATATGTGAAAAAACCCAACATATTGAGCCAATATTGAAGAGAAAGTAGAGCAGCTGTGAACAGGAGGCAGTAAGTGGGTTAACCTCAGATGGAGGAGGCTGGTGTGGATCCAGATGGTTGAACTGAAGCAGGTCTAAAGGAGGAGCAGTGGGTTTGAGGCCCATCTGGAGCCGACCCTCACTTTTCACATCTTCACTTGACTCTGAAAACTCTGTCTCAGTTCAGAGTCTGCTCCAACAATGACTACACTAGGAGGGCTCCCATTGGTCGACACTTGTCACATGACGTTCCAGGAAGTTTAATAGCTGCAGATAAAGTGTATTTTCAGCTGAATATGTCTTTTAACAGAGAAACAGCTGAAAAAAGAAAAGCATCAACAGAGAAAACACAGATAAATACTGTCAATTCAATCACGTAATGTTTAACGAGGAGGAGATAATTGTCGTCCTGACGCTGAAGTCACAGCTAAGCTAACGCTAAACTCTAAACTTCAGTTTGGTCAAATGGATTAGTATTTTGTGGTGTTATTTTTTAATAAAAGAGAAGCAGGAGAGGTCTCTAGGCTGATTTTGGAGGAGAGTCTGAGACAGGGACAAAAAAAGAAAATCTGGAGGCTGCAGCCGACTTACTGCTGGTGTCACTTTGTTCCTTTTAGACAAAGAGTTAAACAGAAACATTTCTATCATCTAACCCTGCTCTGAAGAACTGGAGTATGTTTTAGAAGTGTTTGCAGCCAATTTATTCCCTTTACGACTTGTCAAAACAGTGCAGAAGTGGTAAAGAGAAGCAGTCTCGGAGCGTTTTCCTCTCCTCCTCTGACACGACGCCCACTCTCGGGACCAATTTACACTTTCCACCGAGCAGTGTTTGTGGCTGTGTGTGCGACTGTGTGTTCTCACCTCTCGCGGTGAAGCGGCGGACTGTGTTGTGAACATGGCCGACACTCGGTCTGTTAGCGGCTTTTCCTCCGTCAGCAGAAGAACAAACGCCGAGCGAGCCCCGAACTCAAGGGTTCCACGTCCTGTAGACTTTTGTTGTAAAAAAAAAAAGTCATTTGAAAGATGTCAGAGAGTCTGAGTTTACTGCTGAGTGGATGAATGTGAACATCTGAAAGTCAAACAGAAAATGGTTTGATGTGAAGCAAAGCAAACCTTTAACCATTTACAGTAAAGTTTCTCTACTTATTTATAATCTTCTGCTACAATAGACTCTTTTATTGTTTGCAAACTATGTACGATAGACATTTTGGTAATGACAGCAATGTATTTTTAAAGGACAAATTAGCATTAGCTGCTAATAATACATAAACAGGATGGTTTGGACAAATAACTGAACAAAGAACTGACCAACTCCATGTGTTTAATGTCAGTGTTTCAGGAGAAAACATTAGAGACTAGCTCAATATTAGAACCAGAGCAACACAACATAAGCTAAAGGCTACATGCTAAACGCCACTGATTTTGTTTGATCTGTTTGAGAAATGCTCAGGGTTTAAGCATCAAAGACTGTAAATCCTACTTTTACATCTTAACTTAGAAAAAGAGAGACTAGATCCAACCAACAAGTCATTTTTATCTAAAACATATAAATAATATACATATAAAATATGTTTTAAAGGCCTTTCCCATCCAGCATTTCCATGTGGGGCCCATAAGGAGCTGATATGTTTTAGCCCATACAGACTTTATCAGAAATAAGACAGAAGTAAACTGAGAAAAAGGTTTTTTTATTGTTAGATCAGAGACCATTAATAACATAAACAGAGTGGAGCAATCATAGGACAAGGTGAAATTTTATGTGTTTTCTGTGATAAAATGTATTGTGTTTGGCCCCAACATCAGCCTTATTTAAACGGGTTCAACATACAATCTGTTCAAATCCAGCTAAAACCAGTCGAAATCCATCCAAAATCTGTTCAAATCAAAGTAAAACCTGTTCAAATCCAACTAAAACCAGTCGAAATCCATCCAAAATCTGTTCAAATCAAAGTAAAACCTGTTCAAATCCAACTAAAACCAGTCGAAATCCATCCAAAATCTGTTCAAATCTAAGTAAAACCTGTTCAAATCCAACTAAAACCAGTCGAAATCCATCCAAAATCTGTTCAAATCTAAGTAAAACCTGTTCAAATCCAACTAAAACCTTTTCAAATTCATCTAAAATCTTTTCAAATCCAACTAAAACCTCTTTGAATCCAACTAAAACCTATTTAAATCCAACTAAAACCTGTTCAAGTCCAACTAAAACAAGTGGAAACTGCAGATAAACCCAGTTGGGACCCGTATTTACATTTAAATATGACCCTTATGGAGCCAGTTTATTCCCTTTACGACTTTCCTGAGCAGATCAATGTCACACAACGCTCTTAAATCTTTACTTTGCACGGCTTTAACGATTCGAATCAGGATTTAGCAGATTTTGTCAAAACTATTCCATTACGTGACATTAAAATCCATTTCTAAGACATCGTTTTGAGCCCAGAGTTAGAAACTGTGAGGGCTCAGTGGTGTTTGTGTGCGGCCGGTGCAGACTCTATATTCCCGGGTCGTTATCGGGACGCCGTGTTTGCAGCAGCCTCCGAACACCGAATGAGTTTGTGAGGCCGCGGCGCCAGATAAGACGGCAATAAGCGCAATATCACGGCCCAGACTGTATTAGTTTTCTGCAAATATAGATGGTGTCGGTGGAGCAGGAATAGATGGAGCACAAACGAGACGAAGAATCTGTCGAATCACAGCGAAACAATGAGGGTTAATGGATTATCTGTTGGACTGAGACGGAAACAGAACGAGAGCAATCACGAAGACGACGCCGGCTTTTATGAGACTCACAACGAAAAAACTGAAGAGACGTCCGTCACTTTTCAAGAAATGAAAAAGAAAAAAGGCAGGTTTGAAGTTTGAGAATATATTGGATTATTGGTTTATTATTGTTACTGATCTAGATGTGCTTTTTCAGGCTGCCACGTCCTTTACAGAGATGTGAAAAAGTATTTGCCCCCTTCCTGATTTGAGATTTTTTTTGCAAATTTGCGACACTTAAATGTTTCAGATCAAAGAAATTTAAATAAACATGTTCAAATTCAACTAAAACCTGTTCAAATCCAACTAAAACATGTTCAAATCCAGCTAAAACCTGTTCAAATCCAACTAAAACATGTTCAAATACTAATAAAACCTGTTCAAATCCAATTAAAACCTGTTCAAATCCAACTAAAACCTGTTCAAATACTAATAAAACCTGTTCAAATCCAATTAAAACCTGTTCAAATCCAAGTGAAACATGTTAAAATCCAACTAAAACCTGTTCAAATCCAAGTGAAACATGTTAAAATCCAACTAAAACCTGTTCAAATCCAACTAAAACATGTTCAAATCCAAATAAAACCTGTTCAAATCCAAATAAAACATGTTCAGATCCAACTAAAACATGTTCAAATCCATCTAAAACCTGTTCAAATCCAACTAAAACCTGTTCAAATCTAAGTAAGACATGTTAAAATCGAAATAAAACCTGTTCAAATCCAACTAAAACCTGTTCAAATCCAACTAAACCTGTACAAATCCAAATAAAACCTGTTCAAATCTAACTAAAGCCTGTTCAAATCCAACTAAAACCTATTCAAATCCAACTAAAACCTGTTCAAATCCATCTAAAACTAGTTTCCATAAAAGGAGAAAATCAATGTTAAAGATAACTTTTGTAAAACTCAAATGAAGATAAAACCTTTCATTCAAAATTAAATAAAAATCTTCGGCCCCTGACAGGATCCGTGTTTACCCTCGTGGCCCCTCATCATTGGAGTTGCTCTCCAGTATCTTCCCCTGAACATGACCAGAAACAGTGTTAATCCTGGTCTCTGTGTTGGCAGTGATTGGCTCAGATTACAGCTCTGTCCTGATTCCAGTTTTCAGAGAGCGTCTCGTGTGAGGCTCAGAGGGATTTGAAACACACACCGGTTCAGTCTGAGCTGACCTCTGACCTCTGACCTCGGGTAGTCGGGGAGGCCACTTTACACAGAACGCCACAGAGAGAGGTGTTCGGACACGAGCCGGGGTCAGGGGTCAAACACCTGGCCCTTTACAGTGGCTTATGTGGCCCTTCAATACATTTAGAAGATATTTGAGACTTAACTGGATTTAAATCAGATTAATTTGATTTGTTTATGAAATGTTAAGCCAGTTTTTGGGACTAAGATATTTATAATCTGTTCAAATCCAAATAAAACCTGTTCAAATCCAAATAAAACATGTTCAAATCCAAATAAAACCTGTTCAAATCCAAATAAAACATGTTTAAATCCATATAAAACCTGTTCAAATCCAAATAAAACATGTTCAAATCCAAATAAAACCTGTTCAAATCCATATAAAACCTGTTCAAATCCAAATAAAACATGTTCAAATCCAAATAAAACCTGTTTAAAGCCAAATAAAACTTGTTCAAATCCAAATAAAACCTGTTCAAATCCATATAAAACATGTTCAAATCCAAATAAAACATGTTCAAATCCAAATAAAACCTGTTCAAATCCAAATAAAACCTGTTCAAATCCAAATAAAACATGTTTAAATCCATATAAAACTTGTTCAAATCCAACTAAAACCTGTTCAAATCCAATATAGTTTGCAACATTTTCACTTATTTTTTTAAGTAGATAATTGTCGATGCAGTTTTAAAAGCAGAAGGAGCCTGGTCTGAAATCTTTCCTGTTCTATACAAAGAAATGTCTAATCTTTCTCGGTTTAAGTTCCCAGAAGGAGGAATAAATGGATGCAATCTGAAAAACATACAATATATATATTTATATACAGTCCTAGTTTGGGTCCAGACCAGAAGATTTAGTTTGAAACAGAGCTTTTTGATGAAACTCAGAACTGGAACCGATAATAGTTTTGCTTTTTATCATTGAATATGTTTTAAAAAGGTCAAACTGCTCAGATTCATCCAAGTTTTATTCATAGAAAAGACTGAACGACTGAGATGCTTTTAGTAATAATCATAAAGTGTGTCAGTTTTTTTTTTTATTTCTGTAAAGCCGCCAAGAGACTGCACTGAACAGAACAAATTATGGAAAATGAGAACCGTGCACAAAGAAACCAGTCATTTTGTAAAAGAAATGCAATATAAACAGCACTTTTGACTGAACCAAATGTCAGAGTGAGTCTTAAAGGAGCCGTCAGGAACAACTCTTCAGAGACGTGGGATAAAAACGCTAAATGGTGGGTCTTTTTTTGCTTTTATTTCTGTCAGTGTTTGTAAGTTTGTGCCAAAAGGAACATTTACAAAGAGCCTTGATAAACAACATGAGCCGAAACCAGCTTTAAACTATAAATGTATTAGATATTGGAAAAATAAAATACAAATGACCTCAACTATAGGCAACACAGTGTTAGATTTAACACCAGAGTCTGTGCTTTAAATTCCTTCATTAGATAAATTATTGACAGTTTATGAGTGACACCAACAAAGATAAACACTTCAGTTTCTTTTAAATGATCATCTCAAATGTAGAATATTAAATTGATTTTGTCAGAAGATCAAAACTCAGAGGAAAATTTTATTGTGAGATAAAAATTCTCAATTTGGCGATAAAAGAATTTTGAGAAAAGAATTAAGTTTGGACTGAACTGAATGATTTCTATAAAGAACTGTTATTACTGAACTTTTATTAAACTGGGAAAACTGGGAACTATTGTTTTAATTATAAACTACTCTGGTATAATCCTCACTCTGTATTTAAATGGACAGTGATGGGAGTGAGTGCATTGAAAAACACACTTCCTTTGGTCTACAACAGTTGTCCTCTTTTGAGTTTTACAAAATTTGTCTTTAGCATGATTTTTTTTCTTTTTTCTTTTGTGGAAACAGGTTTTATTTGGTCTTGAACAGGTTTTAGTTGGATTTGAACATGTTTTATTTGGATTTGAACAGGTTTTATTTGGACTTGAACAGGTTTTATTTAGATTTGAACAGGTTTTATTTGGATTTGAACATGTTTTATTGGGATTTGAACATGTTTTATTTGGACTTGAACATGTTTTATTTAGTCTTGAACATGTTTTATTTGGATTTGAACATGTTTTATTTTGATTTGAACATGTTTTATTTGGATTTGAACATGTTTTATTTGGATTTGAACAGCTTTTATTTGGATTTGAACAGCTTTTATTTGGATTTGAACATGTTTTATTTAGATTTGGACATGGTTTATTGGGATTTGAACATGTTTTATTTGGATTTGAACAGCTTTTATTTGGATTTGAACAGCTTTTATTTGGATTTGAACATGTTTTATTTAGATTTGGACATGGTTTATTTGGATTTAAACATGTTTTATTTAGATTTGAACATGTTTTATTTGGATTTGAACAGGTTTTATTGGGATTTGAACATGGTTTATTTGGATTTGAACATGTTTTATTTGGATTTGAGCAGATTATACATATCTTTGTAGCAAAAACTGGCTTAAAATTTCATGAACAAATCAAATTAATCTGATTCAAATCCATCTAAAACCTGTTCAAATGCAATTAAAACCTAGTGACAAAAATATGACCTACTAATTTCATTTGAAGGT
Organism: Rhyacichthys aspro; assembly: GCA_036850595.1. NCBI lineage: Eukaryota > Metazoa > Chordata > Actinopteri > Gobiiformes > Rhyacichthyidae > Rhyacichthys > Rhyacichthys aspro. The sequence continues at coordinate 23,152,607 of CM072154.1, read as the reverse complement.
CACATAAAACATTACAAAGGGCCGTATTTGGCGAGAGGAAACCCCCAAAAGACCAACAAAAAGATCTAGAAGTAAATAAGTGACTAAAGCAGTCATTTATCACCAATACACTCTGGTTACATGTGTTGTTTTAAAACCTCGTATGTTTCCTGTCACACGGGTTCGCTTTTCTTCCCTTTCTTCTGATAAATGCTTGTTTTAACCTTTTTTGTTTGCCGTGATTTAAGTAGATTTACCGCTGCGTCCTTTACCCGTCACTATCTTCATTTAAAACGGAGAAGAAACGAGTGGTTTGGCTCCAGACGAGACGTGAGGCACAAACAAATCTGAGCCGAGTGGGCCTCAGATCTTTAGTTCTCAAGGTTAAAGATGCGCTCAGTTGGATCTACTCTTTGTCGAGTGGACGCTGCAGGTGTTGTACTGAAGTATTGAACGTTCCCGAGGACATATTTATTCACTCAGCGTTTGTTTAGAGCTTACATTAAACTCATATTTAAGTGTTAGACCATCGTTAGTGTCAGTATTTATCCACATTTCACTCTGGTTCCCTTTTGTCTGTTTCTGTTTTTCTATTTTGTGCTGTTTTTCTGTGAAGGCAGATGTATCCAGCTCTGGAACAGACACTTTCTCTGTATTTTTAGATGCCATTGATTTAATTTTGACAAACCACGAGACCAGCAGCCAATGTTAGTGTCTCTAACTACAGCAGAGTATTATCACACTATTATTTATTACATTTCTCCAGGAATTACCCGAACAGAATCCTCTCAGTAGAAACGTGGCTTTAGTGTTTTCAAGATCAGTACATAATATTTAATTCTGGAGACTGTGTTGTTTGTTCTCTGTCTGAGTGAATATATCATTATTTTTATTTGATCAAAAAATGCTCTTATAAAGATTGCCATAGAAATATTATGTTAACATATTTTTCCAATTTTTTTAAATGATTGCCATTATTAACTTCACTCCTCATCATACATAACAAATATTTATAAATTTTATGAACTTTTAATCCCTTAAATGCAAATTTTAGTGATTAAAACACAAAAAGTATTTTTTTTTTTCCATCCCATATTTGCAAGTTGTAATATTTGGGGTATTATCCGAGTCTGGGAGGGTCAAACATTGGTAGCAACATTGATTCTGATTAATTTTTTATTTTTTTTAAGTCCACAAAAAATGCTATTTCAGGCAAAAAAGTTTTCCTCCATCCCATATTTACAAATTGGGATTTTGGGGGTTATTTTCCGAGTCTGGAAGAGTCAAAAAACATTCATTCTGATCAATCTTTATTTTTTTGTGCAAAGTTTTTTGTAAATAAATAGCTCTTGGGCTCCTCAGACACAAAAAAATATCTTTTAAAGGTTGCCATAAAAACATTAAGTGAGTTCAACAACAGGGAATGAAAAATGCAATGGTAGTGTGTTGAAAAAATACACTTTGAGGGAGTCAATGGTACAAAAAAATGCCAAAGGGACACAGATGGAACTATTTACTTTAAAAGCATAAGAAATTAAAATTAAAGTTCACCCCAAAATGTAAAACCTTTTATTTTATTCCATTTAAATCAACACAGCCAAAGTTATTCAAAAATAAAATTAAAACAATGTCCAGGACCAGGAGGGTTTGGTTGAATGCTGTGTTTTGCTAAAAGATAAAGCGCTGTAGACTTATATAAACCTTCTGTCCATCTAAACATCTGTCCTGTGTTTATTCTGAATGTCTCTGAACGGGTCCAAAGCAGAAGCAGTGGTCTGCAGCAGGGACGTGTTAACATTCAGCTCCACATCTCTCCTGTTTCTCTGTGGGTTATACATATTTATGAGACGCCCACATGAATCCTCTTCAAGGTGTTTCCCCTTCGCTCAGACCTGCTCCGAATAAAACCCCAATAAAACGGCACAGATCGATACAAAACCACCGACAGAACCAGGAGAGCCTCAGTGAAATCTCACAGAACAAGACTGGATTGTGTAAGACTCAGGTTCTGACAGTGCATCGTCAGGTTTAAACGCCACTGTGGAAATAAAACTACTGGAATAACAAGAAACTTAAGGCAAAGTAGAAGCAAAATGAAATGGGTTGAATATTTTAAATGCATATTATTGGCACTAGTCACAGTAGCTGCACACTTTTTAAATTCTAGATGCACTATTAGTCATTTGGTTCCAAAACTAGGACTGATTTGAGATTAAATGGTTTTCCTTTAAAGCCTGTCGAGTCAAAATGAGTCTTCAATCCACGCTTTTCAAATGTATAAAATAAAATAAAATAAAATAAAATTAAATAAAATTAAATAAAATTAAATAAAATTAAATTAAATTAAATTAAATTAAATTAAATTAAATTAAATTAAATTAAATTAAATTAAATTAAATTAAATTAAAAAAATAAAATACACATAAGCCAGACTAAATAAATATGTTTTTTTAAGATCACATTTAAAAATAACCATGTATAATATTTTTTTCATGGTGGTTCTAAAACAAATAGTATCAAGAATAAGATGTGAAAAACATCAATGGCAACGGAAAATTGTACGTAAAAAGTGTCTATTCCAGTACTGTATTTGTTTACTCAAAAAAACGGCAAAAAAACCAAAACAAAACAAAACATAAAAAGACAACGGTTTTGTCCTTTTTCCCACAAACTCCATTCCTCTTTTGTTTTTCCTCTTTTTTTAATCACCTGAATAAGTTGAAGCTGCCTGATGTTGCCAAGTTTATTTTTAAAGCCCTTTTTCATGTTCAGAGAAACTGCTTCACGGGAAGAGACAGGAAGTACAAAGTACACGCCAAAATAAAAGCACTAATTGTCCAGCAGCTTTTCTTATTTGTCAGTTTTTTTTGTAATCTGTGTCAGGAAACAGAAGTGTGCAGTGAGTCAGCCTCTATTTATAACCACTGTCCCATTTAGTTTTGACTGTGAGCAGCACAAATTAATCCTTTTATTACACGGGACGCATGAAATAACCCAGTGCCTCTGCCCAAAGATGGCTGCCTTCCTCCGAGAGACGCAGCGAGAGACGGCGGAGCCACAGCTGACAGATGGAGCTAAAGAAACAGACAGGAGTTATTATCACCGACAAATCGATCAAATAACGGAATAGGAAACTTTGAGATAGAGGATGATAATGAATTTAGAAACATATTCATACAGTTGGTTAAATGATAGATAATGTTATGATGAATAAAAGATGGAGCTGTTACTTTCAGTTTGATTTAGTCTTTTCCGAAGAAGTACATATAAACGTACGGTTTTAGAATGAATTTATTTCTGTGACAAAACCTGAAACAGAAAGCTTAATCGATGTAAAATAGTTTATTCTGGAAAATTACCTGATTTCGGCAGCTAGTTTAACTTAATAAAGGTCAAACTGGACCAATTTTTCAACATAAAATACTAATACGTTACATTAAATCAAAGTTTAGAGCTGACCTGAAACTTTTATCTTTGAGTTTATCGATGTAGACTGTAGTGATCCTGGAATTATCATTTATCGAGGTTTAATTTGCTCCCGTTTCTCTATTTTTATCTTTTTTCAGCTGTTTCTCTGTAAAATAAGACATATTTCCAACAGAATAACCCATTTCCTTGGTTTATTTCCTTGTTCCTTCGTTGTTGACATCAGTGTCGACCAATGGGAGCGCTCCTTTTTACCTGAAGTGAGCTGTGATTGGACAAAATCCTGCTGTGGACTGATCATTCTCATCTATTAAAATCCTTCATTATAAAGACTAGATCACGTCTTAAGGTCTCATTTTTTCAGATGATTCCTGTTACAATAAACTTTAGGAGATTACACTGAAAAACTAAATGAAACTGTGAAAATAGAGACCGTGGTAGACTCTCTCTGATGTTTTTAACAAACCTAAAAGTAAAAGAAACCTAAAAGAGATGCGTGAGTTTTTGATTTAGCCCAATTTTTCTCTATTTTTCTAATTTAATTGAACTTTTCTACGTCAAAAGTCTCGCATTGTTTGTTTTTCTCTCTGTTTTTTTAGAGACCATTAGTGCTTATGTTTATTTGTAAAGTTTGCATTACATTTACACTTTATATTGCTAAACAAAGCCTTCTCTGTATACGTCTCCCTCCTGGTCTACAGTACAATAACCTGAAGTGGGTAAACAGATGGAGCAGCGGCGGCGGGCTCCAAACGGCTCCATTAGGCTTTAGGTGCCAGTCGGCAAGTTACTGCTGATTTGATTTGAGCCCATTATTCCCCGAGAGCCTCACAGCCGGCGAGCTCAAATTAGCGCCGAGCTAACGTCGCTGGTAATCAAACAACGGGCGAAAGGTTCCAGCCACCGATCAATCAGTGTGTTTAAAGCAGACGAATCCCGGGGTTTTTTTACAAGTCTGAACGAGTCAATAAGATTCATTCTAAATCCCCTCAGTCCGAGTCCAGACTTACGTGGGGTTTCCTGGAGCGTTGGGAAGGAGTCTTAGTGAGTCCCAAACCTTTAAACGCATCAGAAAAATGACCTAAATTCAAAAAAAGCTCATTTTCTCTAATTTCACGGCGATCACAAAAACAGGGCGTTTGTGTGTGATTCTCTGCCAGACCCCCGCTGTGTCCCACCACGGCTTCAACGCGACGCAGCGGCAGGAAATGTCCCCGTTTGGGTTTTAAAATGGAGAATTTAGAGACTTATAGAAGTGACAGAAACAGTATTGGAGCGGTGTTAATCTCCATCAGTTTGAACGTCACAAAACGTAAAGAGGAAATAAGAAATGTGACAAAATAAATAGCTGTATTTTCTTATCAATCCTGGTTAAAAAGGGTTTCTGAAGTACAAAGATAACCCTTGTATTGGTTCAGAGTTGGTGCTATCGTTCGTCAGAGAGCATTGATTTATGTTTTAACGATAGCCACACAATGCCACATTATGGGCTCAAAGGAATGGACTCAGATTTAGAAGTTTAACAAAGAAATAAATCAGAAAATATCCAAAAACGTGAGGGAAAGTATAGAAAAGCATTTAAGAAACGTAGAGAGTTCTGTTGTTAGTCTTTAGATCAGAAATGTCAGACTCAAAGTAGTTAATAAGAATCTTTTCAGAGGTTGAAGATGGTGACATTTGGAAGCTTTTATTAAATTTTGAATGTGATATTTCTTCTGCATTTGAGTCTTACAAAAGTTAACTTTAATATTAATTTTATCCTTTTATGGAAACTGGTTTTAGATGGATTTGAACAGGTTGCAGATGGATTTGAACAGGTTTTAGGTGGATCTGAAAAGGTTTTAGATTGATTTAAACAGGTTTTAGATGGATTTGAACAAGTTTTAGTAAGATTTGAACAGGTTTTAGATGGATTTGAACAAGTTTTAGTAAGATTTGAACAGGTTTTAGATGGATTCAAACAGGTTTTAGATGGATTTAAACTGGTTTTAGATGGATTTAAACAGGTTTTAGATGGTTTTAAACAGGTTTTAGATGAATTCAAACAGGTTTTAGATGGATTCAAACAGGTTTTAGATGGATTTGAACAGGTTTTAGTAAGATTCAAACAGGTTTTAGATGGATTTAAACAGGTTTTAGATGGATTCAAACTGGTTTTAGATGGATTTAAACAGGTTTTAGTAAGATTCAAACAGGTTTTAGATGGATTTAAACAGATTTTTGTCAGATTTGATCAGGTTTTAGTTGAATTTGAACAGGGTTTGGATGGATTTGAAAAGGTTTTAGTTTTTTTTTTAGGTTTTTAGTTATAGTTTTTCCTTGGTCAAATATAAAGAGACACTCAAAGATGAACTGATGAACTGGCACAAAAGAAAAAAGGAAAGGAGTTAAAATACTTCAGGAGGAAGACAAACAGAGAGAGAGAACAGACCTGAAACAAAGAAGAAGAAATTAAACAGGAACAACTCCATTACTGCTCTGGTTAAAAACAAACGTCACTGCAAAACTACACACAGAAATAAAACCAAACGTTGTTCTGATCGAAGCAGAAGTCAAAGCCGTCAGACAGAGGGACGTGTGCAAAAACCAAATCCAATTTCTGCCTCGACTCCGGCGTCTTTGATTTTGGCTGAAGAGGAGTTGATGAGGCTTTGTGCGTCTCGACCGAACGCGAACGAGCATCAGACGCAGATAGATTCACGGAAATAAGACGGAGAGGTGCCTCAGCTGTTTGTGTTCGGTGTAATGAACAGAATCGTTATCGACTGCAGCTGAATACACACAGAGACGGAGGTAGATGCAGGTGTGAGTTTGCAGTTGTTTTATCTCTCGGTTCGTGCTCTTTTATAAAAACGTACAATACAAGCACTGGATATAAACAGAAGTCAGTGTTGAATTCATTTAAGTTTGTCTCTGTCTCAGACTCCACTCTCCTGCTTCAGTTTTATTAAAAAAATACATAAAACCAGACCAATTTTTCCTCCAAAATACTAATCCATTTGACCAAACTGAAGTTTAGAGTTTAGCGTTAGCTTAGCTGTGACTTCAGCGTCAGGACGACAATTATCTCCTCCTCGTTAAACATGACGTGATTGAATTGACAGTATTTATCTGTGTTTTACGTTGTCTCCCTTTTCTCTGTTGATGCTTTTCTTTTTTCAGCTGTTTCTCTGTTAAAAGACATATTCAGCTGAAAATACACTTTATCTGCAGCTATTAAACTTCCTGGAACGTCACGTGACAAGTGTCGACCAATGGGAGCGCTCCTTTTTGGAGTTTGAATTAATTAGGTTAATCAATTTGGTTTGAAATGAATAAATATTAAATTGTTTAAAATAAGTGTTAAAATTTGTAATGTTAAAAGTAAACTAATTCATAAAGTATTGGTTAAAATCTGAACAGTTTAAAAATAAGTAAAAGTTTAAATGTAAAATGCATTATCTTGGAGCTAATCTGAGTTACTGCTTTGCCAATTTGTGAATTTGTTTTTATTTTCTTCACGGTTTTTCACCTGCACCATGTGTCAGCTCAACACCTTTATACCATAAAAGCATAAAATTATACAATAATAATAATTTAAATAGACATTATTAGCTCCATATAACCCAGTACTGAGCACCGTTTCTTCTTGAGCGCAGATTCTTGAATGAAATGTATGTATTTATGTGTTATTTGAGTTAGGTCGATGTTAAACCAGAAATTGGTTTACAATACTTTATATTAGCTTCTTGTCTTTTGATTTTTTACTGTTCTGATATTGACTCAAAGGTGGAAAAGTTGCATAAAGTGTCATAAATGGAAAGTTAAGTTATATTTAAGCCTATTAGAGGTTTTTTTTAAAGTGTATTTTATGGTAAATATGTACAAACAACTGCTCTAACTTGTAAACTCCTCCCTGATACATGACTAAAGGGAGCTATTTACACTCATCTCTTTGGAGTCACTCTTTAGACGTTCCTTTTCGCGCCAGGAGCCTCTCAGCCTCAGATTTTAAACAGGGATCATTTGCACATTTGGCGTCGACGTGTATTTTTCAGCCTCGTGAATGTGTCTGACTCTGGGCCAGTGCGTCTGTTCTTTTACGGCTCTAACTCCGCTCCGTTGTGGCTCATCACAGACTCATTTGTCATAAAGCCGTGGATTACTGACGCAGCCTGAAACGTGCACTGTTTGTCGTCCGCGCACGCTTCAACGTCCCGCTGCGATTGTGGAATTACTGTCAGAGGCTCAGCTGCACCACTGCCACTCCCTCGGTTACATAACGCCGCTTTATCTGCGCTCACAGCTTCCTTTTACTGGGTTATTGAGTTTATGTTCTTCCTGTGCTGCAAACTCCTCACTCTGTTTGAGTTTTGACCCTCTGAGGCTGCTGTAGTTTGAGTTTTGACCCTCTAAAGCTGTTGTAGTTGTAGTTTTGACCCTCTAAAGCTACTGTAGTTGTAGTTTTGACCCTCTAAAGCTGTTGTAGTTGTAGTTTTGACCCTCTAAAGCTACTGTAGTTGTAGTTTTGACCCTCTAAAGCTGCTATACTTTGAGTTTTGACCCTCTAAAGCTACTGTAGTTGTAGTTTTGACCCTCTAAAGCTGCTGTAGTTGTAGTTTTGACCCTCTAAAGCTGCTGTAGTTGTAGTTTTGACCCTCTAAAGCTACTGTAGTTGTAGTTTTGACCCTCTAAAGCTACTGTAGTTGTAGTTTTGACCCTCTAAAGCTGCTGTAGTTGTAGTTTTGACCCTCTAAAGCTACTGTAGTTGTAGTTTTGACCCTCTAAAGCTGCTGTAGTTGTAGTTTTGACCCTCTAAAGCTGCTGTAGTTGTAGTTTTGACCCTCTAAAGCTGCTGTAGTTGTAGTTTTGACCCTCTAAAGCTGCTGTAGTTGTAGTTTTGACCCTCTAAAGCTGCTGTAGTTGTAGTTTTGACCCTCTAAAGCTACTGTAGTTGTAGTTTTGACCCTCTAAAGCTGCTGTAGTTGTAGTTTTGACCCTCTAAAGCTGCTGTAGTTGTAGTTTTGACCCTCTAAAGCTACTGTAGTTTGAGTTTTGACCCTCTAAAGCTACTGTAGTTGTAGTTTTGACCCTCTAAAGCTGCTGTAGTTGTAGTTTTGACCCTCTAAAGCTGCTGTAGTTGTAGTTTTGACCCTCTAAAGCTGCTGTAGTTGTAGTTTTGACCCTCTAAAGCTGCTGTAGTTGTAGTTTTGACCCTCTAAAGCTACTGTAGTTGTAGTTTTGACCCTCTAAAGCTACTGTAGTTGTAGTTTTGACCCTCTAAAGCTACTGTAGTTTGAGTTTTGACCCTCTAAAGCTGCTGTAGTTGTAGTTTTGACCCTCTAAAGCTACTGTAGTTTGAGTTTTGACCCTCTAAAGCTACTGTAGTTGTAGTTTTGACCCTCTAAAGCTACTGTAGTTGTAGTTTTGACCCTCTAAAGCTGCTGTAGTTGTAGTTTTGACCCTCTAAAGCTGCTGTAGTTGTAGTTTTGACCCTCTAAAGCTGCTGTAGTTGTAGTTTTGACCCTCTAAAGCTACTGTAGTTGTAGTTTTGACCCTCTAAAGCTACTGTAGTTGTAGTTTTGACCCTCTAAAGCTACTGTAGTTTGAGTTTTGACCCTCTAAAGCTGCTGTAGTTGTAGTTTTGACCCTCTAAAGCTACTGTAGTTTGAGTTTTGATCCTCTAAAGCTGCTGTAGTTGTAGTTTTGACCCTCTGAAGCTACTGTAGTTGTAGTTTTGACCCTCTGAAGCTACTGTAGTTGTAGTTTTGACCCTCTAAAGCTGCTGTAGTTGTAGTTTTGACCCTCTAAAGCTACTGTAGTTGTAGTTTTGACCCTCTAAAGCTGCTGTAGTTGTAGTTTTGACCCTCTAAAGCTGCTGTAGTTGTAGTTTTGACCCTCTAAAGCTACTGTAGTTGTAGTTTTGACCCTCTAAAGCTGCTGTAGTTGTAGTTTTGACCCTCTAAAGCTGCTGTAGTTGTAGTTTTGACCCTCTAAAGCTGCTGTAGTTGTAGTTTTGACCCTGTGAAGCTACTGTAGTTGTAGTTTTGATCCTCTAAAGCTGTTGTAGTTGTAGTTTTGACCCTCTAAAGCTGCTGTAGTTGTAGTTTTGACCCTCTACAGCTGCTGTAGTTGTAGTTTTGACACTCTGAGGCTGCTTAAATCTCCCTGTTACCCTCTGA
>CM072154.1:23114135-23135361 GCA_036850595.1 Rhyacichthys aspro | reverse complement strand
TGAAAAACATCAATGGCAACGGAAAATTGTACGTAAAAGTGTCTATTCCAGTACTGTATTTGTTTACTCCAAAAAACGGCAAAAAAAAACAAAACAAAACAATAAAAAAGACAACGGTTTTGTCCTTTTTCCCACAAACTCCATTCCTCTTTTGTTTTTCTCTTTTTTAATCACCTGAATAAGTTGAAGCTGCCTGATGTTGCCAAGTTTATTTTTAAAGCCCTTTTTCATGTTCAGAGAAACTGCTTCACGGGAAGAGACAGGAAGTACAAAGTACACGCCAAAATAAAAGCACTAATTGTCCAGCAGCTTTTCTTATTTGTCAGTTTTTTTTGTAATCTGTGTCAGGAAACAGAAGTGTGCAGTGAGTCAGCCTCTATTTATAACCTCTGTCCCATTTAGTTTTGACTGTGAGCAGCACAAATTAATCCTTTTATTACACGGGCATAAATAACCCAGTGCCTCTGCCCAAAGATGGCTGCCTTCCTCCGAGAGACGCAGCGAGAGACGGCGGAGCCACAGCTGACAGATGGAGCTAAAGAAACAGACAGGAATTATTATCACCGACAAATCGATCAAATAACGGAATAGGAAACTTTGAGATAGAGGATCATAATGAATTTAGAAACATATTTATACAGTAGGTTCAAATACATGATAGATAATGTTATGATGAATAAAAGATGGAGCTGTTACTTTCAGTTTGATTTAGTCTTTTCCGAAGAAGTACATATAAACGTACGGTTTTATAATGAATTTTTTTCTGTGACAAAACCTGAAACAGAAAGCTTAATCGATGTAAAATAGTTTATTCTGGAAAATTACCTGATTTCTGCAGCTAGTTTAACTTAATAAAGGTCAAACTGGACCAATTTTTCACCATAAAATACTAATACGTTACATTAAATCAAAGTTTAGAGCTGATCTGAAACTTTTATCTTTGAGTTTATCGATGTAGACTCTAGTGATCCTGGAATTATCATTTATCGAGGTTTAATTTGCTCCTGTTTCTCTATTTTTATCTTTTTCAGCTGTTTCTCTGTAAAATAAGACATATTTCCAACAGAATAACCCATTTCCTTGGTTTATTTCCTTGTTCCTCCGTTGTTGACATCAGTGTCGACCAATGGGAGCGCTCCTTTTTACCTGAAGTGAGCTGTGATTGGACAAAATCCTGCTGTGGACTGATCATTCTCATCTATTAAAATCCTTCATTATAAAGACTAGATCACGTCTTAAGGTCTCATTTTTCAGATGATTCCTGTTACAATAAACTTTAGGAGATTACACTGAAAAACTAAATAAAACTGTAAAAATAGAGACCGTGGTAGACTCTCTCTGATGTTTTTAACAAACCTAAAAGTAAAATAAACCTAAAAGAGATGCGTGAGTTTTTTATTTAGCCCAATTTTTCTCTATTTTTCTAATTTAATTGAACTTTTCTACGTCAAAAGTCTCTCATTGTGTGTTTTTCTCACTGTTGGGATTAGAGACCATTAGTGCTTATGTTTATTTGTAAAGTTTGCATTACATTTACACTTTATATTGCTAAACAAAGCCTTCTCTGTATACGTCTCCCTCCTGGTCTACAGTACAATAACCTGAAGTGGGTAAACAGATGGAGCAGCGGCGGCGGGCTCCAAACGGCTCCATTAGGCTTTAGGTGCCAGTCGTCAAGTGTTTACTGCTGATTTGATTTGAGCACATTATTCCCCGAGAGCCTCACAGCTGGCGAGCTCAAATTAGCGCCGAGCTAACGTCGCTGGCAATCAAACAACGGGCGAAAGGCTCCAGCCACCGATCAATCAGTGTGTTTAAAGCAGACGAATCCCGGGGTTTTTTTACAAGTCTGAACGAGTCAATAAGATTCATTCTAAATCCCCTCAGTCCGAGTCCAGACTTACGTGGGGTTTCCTGGAGCGTTGGGAAGGAGTCTTAGTGAGTCCCAAACCTTTAAACGCATCAGAAAAATGACCTAAATTCAAAAAAGCTCATTTTCTATAATTTCACGGCGATCACAAAAACAGGGCGTTTGTGTGTGATTCTCTGCCAGACCCCCGCTGTGTCCCACCACGGCGTCATCGCGACGCAGCGGCAGGAAATGTCCCCGTTTGGGTTTTAAAATGGAGAATTTAGAGACTTATAGAAGTGACAGAAACAGTATTGGAGCGGTGTTAATCTCCATCAGTTTGAACGTCACAAAACGTAAAGAGGAAATAGGAAATGTGACAAAATAAATAGCTGTATTTTCTTATCAATCCTGGTTAAAAAGGGTTTCTGAAGTACAAAGATAACCCTTGTATTGGTTCAGAGTTGGTGCTATCGTTCATCAGAGAGCATTGATTTATGTTGTAACGATAGCCACACAATGCCACATTATGGGCTCAAAGGAATGGACTCAGATTTAGAAGTTTAACAAAGAAATAAATCAGAAAATATCCAAAAACGTGAGGGAAAGTATAGAACAGCATTTAAGAAACGTAGAGAGTTCTGTTGTTAGTCTTTAGATCAGAAATGTCAGACTCAAAGTAGTTAATAAGAATCTTTTCAGAGGTTGAAGATGGTGACATTTGGAAGCTTTTATTAAATTTTGAATGTGATATTTCTTCTGCATTTGAGTCTTACAAAAGTTAACTTTAATATTAATTTTGTCCTTTTATGGAAACTGGTTTTAGATGGATTTGAACAGATTTTAGATGGATTTGAACAGGTTTTAGGTGGATCTGAAAATGTTTTAGATGGATTTAAACAGATTTTAGATGGATTTGAACAAGTTTTAGATGGATTTGAACAAGTTTTAGTAATATTTGAACAGGTTTTAGATGGATTTGAACAAGTTTTAGTAAGATTTGAACAGGTTTTAGATGGATTCAAACAGGTTTTAGATGGATTTAAACTGGTTTTAGATGGATTTAAACAGGTTTTAGATGGTTTTAAACAGGTTTTAGATGAATTCAAACAGGTTTTAGATGGATTCAAACAGGTTTTAGATGGATTCAAACAGGTTTTAGATGGATTTGAACAGGTTTTAGTAAGATTCAAACAGGTTTTAGATGGATTTAAACAGGTTTTAGATGGATTCAAACTGGTTTTAGATGGATTTAAACAGGTTTTAGTAAGATTCAAACAGGTTTTAGATGGATTTAAACAGATTTTTGTCAGATTTGATCAGGTTTTAGTTGAATTTGAACAGGGTTTGGATGGATTTGAAAAGGTTTTAGTTTTTTTTTTAGGTTTTTAGTTATAGTTTTTTCTTGGTCAAATATAAAGAGACACTCAAAGATGAACTGATGAACTGGCACAAAAGAAAAAAGGAAAGGAGTTAAAATACTTCAGGAGGAAGACAAACAGAGAGAGAGAACAGACCTGAAACAAAGAGGTGAGGAACCAATTAAAACAGGAACAACTCCATTACTGCTCTGGTTAAAAACAAACGTCACTGCAAAACTAGACACAGAAATAAAACCAAACGTTGTTCTGATCTAAGCAGAAGTCAAAGCCGTCAGACAGCGGGACGTGTGCAAAAACCAAATCCAATTTCTGCCTCGACTCTTTGATTTTGGCTGAAGAGGAGTTGATGAGGCTTTGTGCGTCTCGACCGAAAGTGAACGAGCATCAGACGCAGATAGATTCACGGAAATAAGACGGAGAGGTGCCTCAGCTGTTTGTGTTCGGTGTAATGAACAGAATCGTTATCGACTGCAGCTGAATACACACAGAGACGGAGGTAGATGCAGGTGTGAGTTTGCAGTTGTTTTATCTCTCGGTTCGTGCGCTTTTATAAAAACGTACAATACAAGCACTGGATATAAACAGCAGTCAGTGTTGAATTCATTTAAGTTTGTCTCTGTCTCAAACTCCACTCTCCTGCTTCTCTTTTATTAAAAAAATACATAAATCCAGACCAATTTTTCCTCCAAAACACTAATCCATTTGACCAAACTGAAGTGTAGAGTTTAGCGTTAGCTTAGCTGTGACTTCAGCGTCAGGACGACAATTATCTCCTCCTCGTTAAACATGACGTGATTGAATTGACAGTATTTATCTGTGTTTTACGTTGTCTCCCTTTTCTCTGTTGACGCTTTTCTTTTTTCAGCTGTTTCTCTGTTAAAAGACATATTCAGCTGAAAATACACTTTATCTGCAGCTATTAAACTTCCTGGAACGTCATGTGACCAGTGTCGACCAATGGGAGCGCTCCTTTTTGGAGTTTGAATTAATTAGGTTAATCAATTTGGTTTGAAATGAATAAATATTAAATTGTTTAAAATAAGTGTTAAAATTTGTAATGTTAAAAGTAAACTAATTCATAAAGTATTGGTTAAAATCTGTTTAAAAAATAAGTAAAAGTTTAAATGTAAAATGCATTATCTTGGAGCTAATCTGAGTTACTGCTTTGCCAATTTGTGAATTTGTTTTTATTTTCTTCACGGTTTTTCACCTGCACCATGTGTCAGCTCAACACCTTTATACCATAAAAGCATAAAATTATACAATAATAATAATTTAAATAGACATTATTAGCTCCATATAACCCAGTACTGAGCACTGTTTCTTCTTGAGCGCAGATTCTTGAATGAAATGTATGTATTTATGTGTTATTTGAATTATATGAGTTAGGTCGATGTTAAACCAGAAATTGGTTTACAATACTTTACATTAGCTTCTTGTCTTTTGCTTTTAACTGTTCTGATATTGACTCAAAGGTGGAAAAGTTGCATAAAGTGTCATAAATGGAAAGTTAAGTTATATTTAAGCCTATTAGAGGTTTTTTTTTAAGTGTATTTAATGGTAAATATGTACAAACAACTGCTCTAACTTGTAAACTCCTCCCTGATACACGACTAAAGGGAGCTATTTACACTCATCTCTTTGGAGTCACTCTTTAGACGTTCCTTTTCGCGCCAGGAGCCTCTCAGCCTCAGATTTTAAACAGGGATCATTTGCACATTTGGCGTCGACGTGTATTTTTCAGCCTCGTGAATGTGTCTGACTCTGGGCCAGTGCGTCTGTTCTTTTACGGCTCTAACTCCGCTCCGTTGTGGCTCATCACAGACTCATTTGTCATAAAGCCGTGGATTACTGACGCAGCCTGAAACGTGCACTGTTTGTCGTCCGCGCACGCTTCAACGTCCCGCTGCGATTGTGGAATTACTGTCAGAGGCTCAGCTGCATCACTGCCACTCCCTCGGTTACATAACGCCGCTTTATCTGCGCTCACAGCTTCCTTTTACTGGGTTATTGAGTTTATGTTCTTCCTGTGCTGCAAACTCCTCACTCTGTTTGAGTTTTGACCCTCTAAAGCTGTTGTAGTTGTAGTTTTGACCCTCTAAAGCTACTGTAGTTGTAGTTTTGACCCTCTGAGGCTGCTGTAGTTTGAGTTTTGACCCTCTAAAGCTGATGTAGTTGTAGTTTTGACCCTCTAAAGCTGCTGTAGTTGTAGTTTTGACCCTCTAAAGCTGCTGTAGTTTGAGTTTTGACCCTCTAAAGCTACTGTAGTTGTAGTTTTGACCCTCTAAAGCTGCTGTAGTTGTAGTTTTGACCCTCTAAAGCTGCTGTAGCTTGATTTTTGACCCTCTAAAGCTACTGTAGTTTGATTTTTGACCCTCTGAGGCTGCTGTAGTTGTAGTTTTGACCCTCTAAAGCTGCTGTAGTTTGAGTTTTGACCCTCTAAAGCTGCTGTAGTTGTAGTTTTGACCCTCTAAAGCTGCTGTAGTTGTAGTTTTGACCCTCTAAAGCTACTGTAGTTGTAGTTTTGACCCTCTAAAGCTGATGTAGTTGTAGTTTTGACCCTCTAAAGCTGCTGTAGTTGTAGTTTTGACCCTCTAAAGCTGCTGTAGTTGTAGTTTTGACCCTCTAAAGCTGTTGTAGTTGTAGTTTTGACTCTCTAAAGCTGATGTAGTTGTAGTTTTGACCCTCTAAAGCTACTGTAGTTGTAGTTTTGACCCTCTAAAGCTGCTGTAGTTGTAGTTTTGACCCTCTAAAGCTTCTGTAGTTGTAGTTTTGACCCTCTAAAGCTACTGTAGTTGTAGTTTTGACCCTCTAAAGCTTCTGTAGTTGTAGTTTTGACCCTCTAAAGCTTCTGTAGTTGTAGTTTTGACCCTCTAAAGCTGCTGTAGTTGTAGTTTTGACCCTCTAAAGCTGCTGTAGTTTGAGTTTTGACCCTCTAAAGCTGCTGTAGTTGTAGTTTTGACCCTCTGATGCCTCTTATTTACTTTAATTTATTCCTTTTACGTAGTTTTCCTCAACACAGGGAGATGCAATGACACATAGTGAGTCATTAATTCCCAGTTTCATTTTCTGCAGTGAAACTCCTTTTACCTGCGAGGATTCAATAAAGCACCATTGATCAAATTACACCTGAACCGTGTCTCTATTACTAGAATATGACTTGTGTTTGCTCACTGTCGGTCCCCGCTGACCCGCAGCCATAGAGACGGCTATTAGCGTCGTCTGTTTATGTGAGAGCGGCCAATGTCAGCCGTCAACAAGACATAAGAGATAAAAGAGAGGAAAGAAAAACACTGCACAGAGATGAGTTTTCTGCCTTTATGGAGTGACAGAGCTGTTTTTGTTCGAAGGAAGGTCACCAGAGGCAAACATGGAGAGACAGAACCAGACGGAGGGAAAAACAAGAGGTAAAAACGTCTAAAGGTTTTGAAAGACGTCTTCTTGTCTCCCTTTAAATGACTTTATAGTGTTGTATCGAGAGAACATAGTAAAATAATAGGATACATTAAAGAGAGACATTCTGAAGGAGTTTATGGGACTTTCTTAGTGGCTCAAACTGGAAAATGATAATGGAAAAGTTTTCTTTCTGTTTGAATTGGGCCTAAGCATTATTCACACACAAAAAAAAAACAGAAATAAAGAGTGTGAGTCAATAGTTTTAGTTCAGAAAGGTTGGACAGACTTCAGTATTTAATGTAAATAAGTAACACTGAGTCGTACAAAATAATATCAAAAGGCCTGGCATGAATTGTGAAGGTTATTTTATTTTATTTTATTGTAGAATATGTGGAAATGAACAATTGTCACTGAAAATCCACTGCAGCCGTCCGTGATCTTCTCTCTTATTGAAAACCCTATCGAAGAGTGTTTCCGGAGGCTGTAAACCAAACACGTCTCCCTCCCGCGTCGGAGGCTGTTGACAGAATTGCTTTTGTACGGCCCATTTACTCCATCTGCCAGGTCTTCCCCTCCTCCCTGTTTCCTGCTTCACTTCTCCTCTATTTATTCTCTTTTTATATTCCCTTAATGTCACTTTTCAGAGCCGTGGATATTCACTTCCTCGAGCGCCAAATCACCCATGTTTCCTCATTGATAACGGCGAAATCTCGTTCTTAGAAGTTGAGTATTGACTCGACAAACGACAAGATGAACTTATCAAGCTTCGACAAATATAATTAACCTTTTAGAGTCTCGTCAGAAGGAGGCAGCATTGGCTTCAGGTAAACTCATCTGAGACGTGAAATTATGGCTGAAGTTAACGAGACAAATGTATTTAAATTAAGAAATGACCTTAGAGCACACACGTCAAACCTGAGGCCCAGGGGCCAAATGAGGCCCTTTGCAGTGTTTTATGTGGCCCTTCAATACATTTAGTCGGAGATATTTAGGTTTGAATTGGATTTGAACAGGTTTTAGATGGATTTTTTGCCACAAAGATAAATAAAATCTGTTCTATCCAACTAGAACCTGTTCAAATCTGACAAAAATCTGTTTAAATCCGACTAAAACCTGTTCAAATTCAACTAAAACCTGTTCAAATCCATCTAAAATCTGTTTAAATCCATCTAAAACCCGTTCAAATCCATCTAAAACCTGTTCAAATCCATCTAAAACCCGTTCAAATCCATCTAAAACCCCTTCAAATCCATCTAAAACTCGTTCAGATCCATCTAAAACTCGTTCAAATCCATCTAAAACCTGTTCAAATCCAACTAAAACTCCTTCAAATCCATCTAAAACTCATTCAAATCCATCTAAAACTCGTTCAAATCCATCTAAAACTCGTTCAAATCCATCTAAAACCCGTTCAAATCCATCTAAAACTCGTTCAAATCCATCTAAAACCTGTTCAAATCCATCTAAAACCTGTTCAAATCCATCTAAAACTCGTTCGAATCCATCTAAAACCCGTTCAAATCCAACTAAAACTCCTTCAAATCCATCTAAAACTCGTTCAAATCCATCTAAAACTCATTCAAATCCATCTAAAACTCCTTCAAGTCCATCTAAAACCTGTTCAAATCCATCTAAAACTCCTTCAAGTCCATCTAAAACCTGTTCAAATCCATCTAAAACCATTTCAAAGCCATCTAAAACCTGTTCAAATCCATCTAAAACTCGTTCAAATCCATCTAAAACCATTTCAAATCCATCTAAAACTCATTCAAATCCATCTAAAACTCCTTCAAGTCCATCTAAAACCCGTTCAAATCCATCTAAAACTCCTTCAAATCCATCTAAAACCCGTTCAAATCCATCTAAAACTCCTTCAAATCCATCTAAAACCCGTTCAAATCCATCTAAAACTCCTTCAAATCCATCTAAAACTCCTTCAAATCCATCTAAAACTCCTTCAAATCCATCTAAAACTCCTTCAAATCCATCTAAAACTCCTTCAAATCCATCTAAAACCCGTTCAAATCCAACTAAAACTCCTTCAAATCCATCTAATGCACCAATAATATCCTTCCTATACTGCTCATGTTTACCATAGGACCTAGTGTTAGCCTCTTGGTTTTAGTTTAAAGAGTAAAGCTGTCATATGTTCGTCTCTAATTCCACCTTTTTGATCTGAAAATGAACTATTGAATCTAGTGATCTGAGTTGAGTGAGTGATCTATGGGTCTTTGTCAAAGATGGAAGAAGATCCAGCTCAAAATCAAAATGATCCATCCATAAATGATCAGAATAAGGCAGATTTCAGTTGTATTTCCGGCTCTTTGCTGCATGGCTCCATTATATTATTATTCTGCTCAAATGCAGCTGTGGCTAATTATCCACATCTGAGGCTTGTTGGTGCAGATGGTGCATGTGGTGACAGCTTTATCCAAACCAGGCTAAACTCTAACGCGTGTCACTTTGAGGCCAAGTCAAGAGGATAAAGTGGACATTAATGTCACTTTTCTCTACAGTATAAAGTGTTTTGATTTGTAATGTTCCAACAGTGGCTCATGAACACATCTGGGAGAGGATTAAAAGTAGAAATGTGTTGGTTTTTTTGTTACTACAGTCTACAAAGCCTTAAATGACCAAGCTCCCGTTATATTCCTTTGTTTGTTACGTTCTTTATTCAGTGTTCAGCCCAAAGTAGGTTCATTAAAATCCAAAAAACACAACTCACTTCCACAAAAACCTCATTCATTAAGTATTTTTTCTTACCTGCAAACGAGTACTGCTCTATAATAACATGTTCTTCCTCTTCTTCTTCAATGTGCAAAATAATAAACAAGTTCTTTGCTACACTTTGAGCAAGTGACGTAAACTGTGAAAGTTTGGCAAGTTTTCGAAGTGATGACGTTTGGTGACGTTAAAACAGAGGTGTTAAACTCAAAGTATTGAGGGGCCGCGGTGGTTATTAACAATCCTTCCAGGGGCTGAGGATAATGTTGAGGTTTTAGATGGATTTGAAAAGGTTTTAGATGGTTTCAACTGGTGTTAGATGGATTTAAAAAGGTTTTAGATGGATTTCGAAAGGTTTTAGATGGATTAGAAAAGGTTTTAGATGGATTTAAACAGGTTTTAGATGGATTTGAAAAGGTTTTAGTTGGATTTAATCAGATTTTAGTCAGATTTAATCAGATTTTAGTCAGATTTGATCAGATTTAAGAGGGATTTAATCAGATTTTAGTCAGATTTAATCAGATTTTAGTCAGATTTAATCAGGTTGTAGATAGATTTGATCAGGTTTTAGTCAGATTTGAACAGGTTTTAGATGGATTTATTCAGGTTTTAGTTGGATTTGAACAGGTTTTAGTCAGATTTGAACAGGTTTTAGATGGATTTATTCAGGTTTTAGTTGGATTTGAACAGGTTTTAGTCAGATTTAATCAGGTTTTAGTCAGATTTGATCAGGTTTCAGATGGATTTAATCAGGTTTTAGTCAGATTTGATCAGGTTTTAGATGGATTTATTCAGATTTTAGTCAGATTTGATCAGGTTTTAGATGGATTTATTCAGGTTTTAGTCAGATTTGATCAGGTTTTAGTCAGATTTGATCAGGTTTTAGATGGATTTAATCAGGTTTTAGTCAGATTTGATCAGGTTTTAGATGGATTTATTCAGGTTTTAGTTGGATTTACAGGTTTGTGGATTTCGGTTTTAGTTTGTGTTGGTTTTGTTTTATTTGATCATGTGATCAGGTTTTAGTCAGATTTGATCAGGTTTTAGATGGATTTATTCAGGTTTTAGTTGGATTTAATCAGATATTAGTCAGATTTGATCAGGTTTTAGATGGATTTATTCAGGTTTTAGATGGATTTATTCAGGTTTTAGGCAGGTTTGGTCGGGGTTTGGGCAGGTTTGGTCCGGGTTTTGGGGGGTTTTTTTCAGGTTTTAGATGGATTTATTCAGGTTTAGTCAGATCAGTTTTAGTCAGATTTGATCAGGTTTTAGATGGATTTAATCAGGTTTTAGTCAGATTTGATCAGGTTTTAGATGGATTTATTCAGGTTTTAGTTGGATTTATTCAGGTTTTAGTTGGATTTAATCAGATTTTAGTCAGATTTGATCAGGTTTTAGATGGATTTAATCAGGTTTTAGTCAGATTTGATCAGGTTTTAGATGGATTTATTCAGGTTTTAGTTGGATTTGAACTGCAGACCCTGGTCACGGCTGGTCGTCGTTAGTTACAGGGGTCTCTAACGCTCTGTGACAGGACGGTGCAGCGGAGAGTCCGACAGTGATGAATGTCCCGGCTGTAAACACACTCACAGATGGACTGCTCCTATTATTTGTGTTGTCACCTGCGTCAGACTCACTTTACTTCAATAATTAGAGACAGTCCAGCTCAGGTTTAGTTCAGCTGTCCTGTAGTTAGTCTCATGGTCCAATATTTTGATCTCAATCGAGTCTAGTCCTTTTTTAGATTAATTAAAGGATAAATGAGAAGTGATCGAGTGACTGTGCTTCCATTATTGTCCAGTATTTACCTTGAATGTCCAATAATATCAGCCACTAGTCGGACAAACTCTGCACCAGTTAATTATTTGGTTGGGACAGTGCTTATTAATAAACATACAATGCTAATTTGCATCTGTAAAGTCCCACACAGAAAAAAAAAACACAAACAAACATGATACCAACACAACAGACATATACACAATACAGTACCATGAATCAGTACAATACATAGAACAGTCATCATGGAACAAACCTGCCCTAAAGTACAATTTTACAGTAAACTAGACTGAATATCACACAGTTCCTGCTTGTTATTAATAAAAAAAAATATTATTTGGAAAAAGGAACAAACAGAAGTCGATGAAGCATTATTGAAAACGTTCTATTTGGTCGGGTTCTCTCTACGCTCTGTTACATTTCTGTAAATCTGATCCAAACGGAGCAATCATTTACAGACGCACCTCCAGATTGTGTTGTATTTATCGAATGGGTGTCAGTTACCTCCAGTAAGACTGCAGAGCCCCTTTCATAGATCCTTTGGACTGGAGCAGAACTGTTTTTTTCACATTACTTTTGGAAAATGCTACAAATTTTTAGTCAAATATGGAGATTTTGCCGTAATTAATGCTTTATTTATCCACGACTTACTCAAAAACACAGGACTATCTCAGAACAAATTAAAAAAAAGACTTCAGCGAAAGAAAAGAGAGATTTCCCTCGTCTTTAGAGAATAATAAAAGCACCAAACATGTACCGATCGTTGACATTGAGGCGTTAAAACCAACCCAGTGTTTGGTCTGGGTCTTGTTGTTGTTGAAGAGGAAGAAGCAGACAGGAACATTTTTCTGCGTCCGTCGTGACGCTGCAGCTCCGTAAATCAACATTTACAATTTCTGTGTGCACTAACCATTTACAGGTTGTAACGCCGCGGGCCCCGACCAATTCAATCACTGACACCGGCCGCCACGGGACACGACGGGACGCAACGGCGGGACACAACGGCGGGACACAATAGTCACTGCTGCAGTCGTTCTGTAACAGCAGCAGAAATAATCCACGAAAAAGAGAAAACTATTGATATTCGAAGCTGTTGTGTTGGTTAAAAGGGTCTTATTTTTTGATGTGTTAAAGTGTGAAACAACATTGAACTTTCTCAAAGTCATTCTGTCGTCCACATCTGGTCATTTCTGAAAGCATTTTTCCAAACCTTGAGCTTCAGAAACTTGAGTTCACGAAGCGCTGATGTGAACAAGACGAATGACAGGCCGACGACAGCAGTGTGACGGACTCAGAGCAGTGGATTTAGTCTGAGATCAAGTCACCCAAAAATATCACTAAAAACACAGTTCGTTCTGGAGTTTTTGTTAAAGACTGTTCCTGAGTTCGTTTCTTCTCGTTGGAAAATGGTTTAAACTCAAATAGTTTATTGTAAAATCAATAAATTGTGTAAAAACAGTCTTTCTGATCCATCTACTGTTTATTATAATGGATTGTAACAGATGAGAACCTCTATTCAGGAACAGAAAACCTTGGACAATCACATGCTACAAAAAGGAGCGCTCCCATTGGTCGACACTTGTCACATGACGTTCCAGGAAGTTTAATAGCTGCAGATAAAGTGTATTTTCAGCTGAATACGTCTTTTAACAGAGAAACAGCTGAAAAAGATCAAAATAAAATTGTAAATAAATGAAAAGTTACTACTCTTTAAGCACCGACTGACTCTTTTTGATTTTCGTGGCAGTAAAAAAACCTCACTAAAAGCTTCATTTGACATCTCTAACTCTATTTCACCTGAAATGTTCCTTTTTATTCTCATAACATGTGTTTTTGTGCCTATAACATTTGTAAAAACGAATTAAAACAGAATTTTTCCCATATGTGGATTTTTTCGATATTCTTACAATATAAATAACAATAGTAACGTCATTTTTTTCATATTAACATATATAAATGGGATATAATCAGTTTGAGCAGAATCCTGAAGACATAAAGACTAATAAAACAGTACGTAAACCTAACATTGCAAACCATCTAACTCTTCCAACTATATTTATATCTTATTACAATAGTCCCAGTCCGTGGTTCCAGTCTCTGGTTCATTATCTCACTCTTTGTTAAAGCTGCACCTGCTGTGGCTTCTCCGTGTGGTCGAAGATAATTACATTTATTCATATAGAGTGACATTTAACTGGTTCCTATAGCCTCTACTCATCCATCAGAGCGTTAAATAAAAGATGTTTTCATCGTTTGAGTGGAATCAGGCTCATTTCATTTATTCTGTTGTGTTCAGAGTTGAGTTTGTTCAAGTGTAAATGAACAATGTCTTTCTCAGTTGGTTTTGGAAAATTTCAAAACAAATCTACCCTTGACCGCATTGTTTGCTCTGATTGGTCAAAAGGCCCCACTCTTTTGTGATTGGTCGACCATTTGTGGCTCAAAACTGTGGCAAAGTCATTCCTTGGTGTAATTTTGGCTTCTTTTATTCCATTATTTGTGTGTTATTTATTATTTCTCTTAATTTTTCTCTCTGTTGTGTCTTTCAGGGGTCCGATGGGTCCAATGGGCAGCCCCAAACCTGGAGGAGGAATCGGAGGAATGGGCATAGGGATGGGGGGTATGAGCGGCTCCGGGATGGGTGGAGGGATGGGTGGGTACGGAGGGATGGGTGCTGGGATGGGAATGAGCGGAGGAATAGGTTCTAGAGCGGGAGAGCCTTACCGCCTGGCGACCCACGACAGCCCCAGCTCCCCTCGACACGTGCAGTCCGGCCCCTCGAACGCGGGCCAGGCTCCGAGCCACGGTCCCGTCGCGGGCCACTCTTCCTCCGGGACCGGGATGGGCGTCCACGGCGTCCACGGAGGCCACGGCGTCCACGGGGGCCAGAGTCCGGGTCAACACGCCTCTCGACGAAACCTCCAGGTGGACTTCAGCGGATCCGGCGGCTCCAGGACCGGCCGGTCTCCCTCGGTGTCCCCCGACCGCGGAGTGACCCCCACCTCGCCCTACGCCCCGTTACCGCAGATAGCCCCGATGCCGAGCAGTAAAATGTGCCCCGTGTGCACCACCACCGAGCTGTCCAACCCCCCGGCCGTCCCCAACTACAACACCTGCACCCAGTGTAAGGCCACCGTCTGCAACCAGTGTGGATTCAACCCCAACCCTCACCTGACGGAGGTAAGGCTGGGGTTAAGCTCCTCAAACCCATTATTGCAGCTGTAGATGAAGCTTTTATCTAGTCGGTCCTGTCCAGGCGTCTAGAGGCGAGTGCTGATCGTATGTTGGGCTTTTATTACCTTTCGTTTTGTCTGAAATTCATTTAAAACACTGTTATTCACATTTTAACTAATACCTGAAAGTGTCATCACATTTCTACAGTTTTATCTTTCTCCTTGTGTGCTTCTGAATAGATTTAAATAGATTTATTTAAGTGGATTGAAGGTATCTCCAGACATTGGGCATTTGAATAAACATAACGGATCTGGGACCAATGGAAAAACTTACACGTGGCTCAAAAAAAAAAATGTTTCATTAAAGAATCACAACACACTCTGAAGTAAGGGGAATCAAGACAGTAACATGTTGCTTTCATTTTTCTTTTTAACTTTCCATAAACCTAATGTAGAAAAGCAAATACAGTGCAGCTTGGAGCTAAATCTGGGACAAAGCGTCTTTTTTCTTGTGAGATGAATGTATTTGTACATGGACCTGAAATAAATAAATAAACTAAACTAAATACTGTGAAAGGAGAGGATAACACATGTAATATTCTCAAAAGACTCTTAGTTTAGATCAGAGGTGTCAAACTCAAAGTGGTTAATAAGAATCATTTCAGAGGCCGAAGATGGTGACATTTAGAAGCTTTTAATTAATTTTGAATGTGATATTTCATCTTCATTTGAGTCTTACAAAAGTTAGCTTTAACATTACTCTCCTCCTTTTATGGAAACTGGTTTTAGATGGATTTAAACAGGATTTAGATGGATTAGAACAGGATTTAGGTGGATTTGAACAGGTTTTAGATGGATTTGAACAGGGTTTAGATGGATTTGAACAGGTTTTAGATGGATTTGAACAGGTTTTAGATGGATTTGAACAGGTTTTAGATGGATTTGAACAGGGTTTAGATGGATTTGAACAGGTTTTAGATGGATTTGAACAGGGTTTAGATGGATTTGAACAGGGTTTAGATGGATTTGAACAGGTTTTAGATGGATTTGAACAGGTTTTAGATGGATTTGAACAAGGTTTACATGGATTTGAACAGGTTTAGTTGGATTTGAACAGGTTTTAGATGGATTTGAACAGGGTTTAGATGGATTTGAACAAGGTTTACATGGATTTGAACAGGTTTTAGATGGATTTGAACAGGTTTTAGATGGATTTGAACAGGTTTTAGATGGATTTGAACAGGTTTTAGATGAATTTGAACAGGTTTTAGTTGAATTTGAACAGGTTTTAGATTAATTTGAACAGGTTTTAGATAGATTTGAACAGATTTTAGATGAATTTGAACAGGTTTTAGATGAATTTGAACAGGTTTTAGATGAATTTGAACAGGTTTTAGATGAATTTGAACAGGTTTTAGATGAATTTGAACAGGTTTTAGATGGATTTGAACAGGTTTTAGATGGATATGAACACTTTTTTAGATGGATTTGAACAGATTTATCTTTGTTGGAAAAATCAAATCCATGTAAAGTCTGTTAAAATCCAATCAAACCTAAATATTTCCTTCTAAATGTATTGAAGGGCCACATAAAACACTGCAAAGGGCCGCATTCAGAGACAAAACACCAAAAAACGAAACAAAACAGTCGTCAGTGGAGTTTTGAAAGTGTTCTGTTTGTGTGAGAGTTGCGTGGTCTATTATAGTTTATATCTGGGACATTACAGTTTATCCATCTATTACTTTTAACGTCTGTGTTTAAAAGACCAAACAAATGAAAGCTGTGACGTTAACAATGTCTTTTGATTAAAAAGAGGTCGACAGCAACATCAGACTCAACCTCAACACCTGATGAATTATCCTCTTGAACACACATCAGATCCAGGGCTGTTCTTTGTCCCACGTCGCAGTAAACACACCGAATTAAATAAACCCCGTCCTCGTTAATGAGTGGCTTTGTTTGGTTGATGGCGCCTGAATCATCCGTTAACATCTCTCACGACAGACAGGTCTATTCACAGAGACGCTGCCGACTTTGTGACTTTTGTTTGCTTCAAAACAAATCCAGGAGGAGCAGGTGTGAGTTAATACAACACCTGTCCCAGATATTAGGGTCAAACACATTATTCCACTTTTCTGAAGAAGAATAAACTGTGAAAATACCAAACAATTAACAGAGAGTCTAAATGAGATTAAAGAATGGATGGCTTTGATTTTTTTATTTGATTACTTTTTACGATTTGTTTGGATCCATTGAGAACTTCACGAAAGATTGAGGTTCCTGGAGAGTTTGTCAAATCTACAATAAACTTAAAAATGGATGGAAAAGACACAAAAAACAAATAGAGAAAAGGGAAATGAAGTAAAGCAGAGATAAATATTTGCAAGTGTTTAATGAGGCAGAGATAATTTGATGTGATTGTGTGTGTATTTTTGGTGCAAAATTACTTTTTAAATAAAAGAAAAGCAGGAAAAGCTGCTTTGTGGAAGATGAAGGGTGAATTAAATTGGGTTGTGGCACTTTAAAAGTATTTACATTTACTTAAAGATTGCAGTTGCATGTCCGAGTTTCTAATATTAATGTTTAAAAGTACAATTCAGAGTTAAAGCAACAGTCATTTATCCAAAAACATGAAGAAAAAAGTAAAAAATGCAGAGCTAATCTCTTAAAAGACACACTTAAAACATGCAGCGGCAAAAAAGACAGTGAACATGAGAAGGATTTTAATTAAACTGAATGAAATAAACTTTAAATAAATTGAAATATGAGGCAAATAGTACATTTGTCAGAGACTTATTTGCAGCTCTGCAGACGCCGAGAGCAGAGGCTAACGCTAATGAAATGAAGGAGTGAGTTGTTGATAAGCCTCTGACAGGGATTTGGACTTTGATAGATTAATAAGTCTGACACAAATCAACGCCGCAGACGCCGACAGTCTCGAGGAGCGCAGATATAAACACGCTCCTCCAGCTCAGACGTAATTCACGCGAGAGGAACGAGCAATAAACCCTGATGTTAATTAATTGCATGAACTCTGTGGGATTTCCCAGAGGACACCGAGATAAAACCGGTCAAATACGACAAAAGCAGAACAGCAGCAGAGACATCACGGTTCAGTCACACGCATTTATTTACATATTCAACTGAGATTATAAATGACCACACATCAGTCTGGGTCTGGAGTCAAACCAGACCCAGACCGAGACCAGACCGAGACCAGACCGAGACCAGACCAGACCCAGACCAGACCGAGACCAGACCGAGACCAGAGAGTATAGAGACCAAAGAGTACCGAGACCAGAGAGTATTGAGACCAGAGAGTACCTAGACCAGAGAGTATCGAGACCAGAGAGTATCAAGACCAGAGAGTAATGAGACCAGAGAGTATCGAGACCAGGGAGTATTGAGACCAGAGAGTATCGAGACCAGAGAGTATCAAGACCAGAGAGTATCAAGACCAGAGAGTATCAAGACCAGAGAGTAATGAGACCAGAGAGTAATGAGACCAGAGAGTATCGAGACCAGAGAGTAATGAGACCAGAGAGTAATGAGACCAGAGAGTATCGAGACCAGAGAGTATCAAGACCAGAGAGTATCAAGACCAGAGAGTAATGAGACCAGAGAGTATCGAGACCAGAGAGTAATGAGACCAGAGAGTATCGAGACCAGAGAGTATCAAGACCAGAGAGTATCGAGACCAGAGAGTATCAAGACCAGAGAGTATCAAGACCAGAGAGTAATGAGACCAGAGAGTATCGAGACCAGAGAGTAATGAGACCAGAGAGTATCAAGACCAGAGAGTAATGAGACCAGAGAGTATCGAGACCAGAGAGTATCAAGACCAGAGAGTAATGAGACCAGAGAGTAATGAGACCAGAGAGTATCGAGACCAGAGAGTAATGAGACCAGAGAGTATCGAGACCAGAGAGTAATGAGACCAGAGAGTATCGAGACCAGAGAGTATCAAGACCAGAGAGTATCGAGACCAGAGAGTATCAAGACCAGAGAGTATCAAGACCAGAGAGTAATGAGACCAGAGAGTATCAAGACCAGAGAGTATCGAGACCAGAGAGTATCAAGACCAGAGAGTATCGAGACCAGAGAGTAATGAGACCAGAGAGTATCAAGACCAGAGAGTAATGAGACCAGAGAGTATCGAGACCAGAGAGTATCAAGACCAGAGAGTAATGAGACCAGAGAGTAATGAGACCAGAGAGTATCAAGACCAGAGAGTATCGAGACCAGAGAGTATCAAGACCAGAGAGTATCAAGACCAGAGAGTAATGAGACCAGAGAGTATCAAGACCAGAGAGTATCGAGACCAGAGAGTATCAAGACCAGAGAGTATCGAGACCAGAGAGTAATGAGACCAGAGAGTATCAAGACCAGAGAGTAATGAGACCAGAGAGTATCGAGACCAGGGAGTATTGAGACCAGGGAGTATTGAGACCAGAGAGTACCGAGACCAGAGAGTACCGAGACCAGAGAGTACCGAGACCAGAGAGTACCGAGACCAGGGAGTATCGAGACCAGAGAGTACCGAGACCAGAGAGTACCGAGACCAGAGAGTACCGAGACCAGAGAGTACCGAGACCAGAGAGTATCGAGACCAGAGAGTATCGAGACCAGAGAGTAATGAGACCAGAGAGTAATGAGACCGAGTCCAGAC
Organism: Rhyacichthys aspro; assembly: GCA_036850595.1. Lineage (NCBI taxonomy): Eukaryota > Metazoa > Chordata > Actinopteri > Gobiiformes > Rhyacichthyidae > Rhyacichthys > Rhyacichthys aspro. Next base: position 23,116,392 of record CM072154.1, on the reverse strand, counting down.
CGAGACCAGTCCAGACTCGTGGAGGTCAGTGTTTGGTGAAGGAGACAGAGTTAGTCCAGTCTTAGACCAGGTCCAGACTCATGGAGGTCAGTGTTTGGTGAAGGAGACAGAGTTAGACCAGTCTTAGACCAGGTCCAGACTCATGGAGGTCAGTGTTTGGTGAAGGAGACAGAGTTAGTCCAGTCTTAGACCAGGTCCAGACTCATGGAGGTCAGTGTTTGGTGAAGGAGACAGAGTTAGTCCAGTCTTAGACCAGGTCCAGACTCATGGAGGTTAGTGTTTGGTGAAGGAGACAGAGTTAGTCCAGTCTTAGACCAGGTCCAGACTCATTCAGTCCAAAGAACAGACAAATGTGCCGTTTGTGGTCTTGGTTTCTCTTGACGTCTGAGACATTTTGATTTAGTTTTAGTCTTAGTTTAGTCTAATCCTTGTTAGTTTTAGTTTAAATATCATAAGAATTTAGACGACTATATCTACAATAAATGTAATAAAGGGTCATTTTATTTTATTTTTTCCTTCAGTAATAGTTTCTCTCTGAATGAAAGTAAACTAGTCCTAACCTGTTCCGGCTGGTATTCAGGTTCCAAGTGTTAACATAGTTTCTATTTAAAGTTAAACTTAAAGTTAAACTCTCCTTTTCATTGGATTTAGTCTCTGTTTGTTTTAGTTTTTATTCAAAAGTGTCGATACATTTAGTCAGTGAGTTTTCGTTCTCATTCAATACTTTTTATTTCATTTTCATTTCATTTTCTGTTGGTGACAAAAACTATGACAAAAATATTCTCATTGTAAAAATAAAAATTCAGTCAACAAAAAAAAGTCACAACAAAAGCCCACTCTGGATAAATGACTTCTTCTTAGTCTTGAGCGTTTACCTTTATGTCATTCATCACGTCCTGCTGAAGGCAATGGGTTATGGGTGAGACAAAAGGCAAAATTAAAGTAAAAACGTGTATTTGTGGAGCCCCACTGGAGCAGGCCCCACAGACCAGAGGGACCAGGGTTCGATTCCCGAGGACAGCCGTCTGCACTCACTGTACCTCCACAATTTAACATAAAAACTGTTGTGTTCGAGGAAAGTAAATCCAAAAAATAATCTAAATTAAAGTAAAAAGTAGTTCTTATTAGTGTTGTCTCAAAGTCAAACTCAATGTTGCTGTAATAAGCTGCACAAGCTTATTTAAAATGGATACTTATGGTAGATTAGGCTTAAAATAGAGAACATTTTCCTCTAAAACATTTACTATTCCATTAATCCCAAGGACTCATTTCATTCATTACTGTTTGACATCATCTTAAACGCTAATATTCACTAATATTCAGGTTCTTCCAGCTCAGTTTTAGACTAAACTGAGCAGAAAGCCTCTAATGCACCGCAGCGTTCTTCACGTTCTTATGAATTATGGATTAGTCTATTAACATCCAGAGTGTTTTCTGTTATTGTGTTGTTCTGGTCGACGCTGCTAACCCCACGAACAGCCCCCGTCCCACCGCTCAACCAGGAACAACGGGGGTTTTCAACGTGAAGGTGACTAAGACTGAGGTGGACGTGTGGGTTAAGACACATTAGCATTAAGTGCACTTGAGTCATCCACAGAACGCCCACGTCCACCGTAAACAGGTAACAACAGCTGGTTAATGAATGCAACAAACTTTTAGTGAGACGTCGGCTGCGTTTTTGTCCACTTTTCAAGCCCATTTTGTTACTTATCTACATCACTATGGAACAGAAATGAGGCCAAACATCAACAACATCTGTTTTAGAAGCTTTAGAAGGTTATACAGACCCAAAATGTTTGTGTTTTCTAGGTTTATTTGAGTGAATACAGTTGAAATTGTGACTTGAAAACACATGGTTAAAAATATAAGTGGTGATGGAACACTCTTTTAATTGTGAATGTCAAAAAACAGTAATTACCAATGATTTATTTAATAGTTTTGAGTTTTTGCAGTTCTTTACCTTCATGTTCCATCTCTTCTATTTACTCATATGTAGTTTTTTATATGTATTTTGGAGCAGAATTAGCGACTATGTTTATTCTAGTCTTTATTTTGACTATTTGTTAATATAAAACATACTTAATTCAGTCAGATTTGTTTGTCCTTGATTTACTTCAGAAGCGTTAATTGGGTCTGCAGCTCTGTTTGTTCACAGTCAACACTTAATCCATATTAGCAGAGGATTTAATGGAGAAATGTGAAAATGGGACACAGTTTTATAATTAACTTTCTTTTCATATAAGTTTTTGTGCAAAAG